>JAMFTG010002756.1:0-25456 GCA_023974075.1 Chaenocephalus aceratus
ACACTATGCATCTTTGATGAGAGTTAAAACATTGAGATTGTCTTTGAGATCCCGTCGACTTTCCTCATTTAATAAATTAAATGTTCTCAAAAAAGGAGTTTTGTCCCTGTTCAAGTGAAATTAAAGTTAAAAAGAAGATAAATACTTTTCATTTCAAACCATTTCTGCTATATACAATATCTTCGCGTAATTAAGGAGCACTATTGGAGTGACTTTGATGGTTATTGGACTCAGGATTAATTCATTTGGATTCCCGCTGTATGAAGAAATGAAAGGACGGCAGAAGTGGAAACAATTCACAAAGGGATTAAACTGTTTAAAACACGCTCAAAGTAAGCCGTATTTTGCCGATGTGTTTATGTGGATTCAAAAGTCGTAAATAATCTACAAAATGGAGGAGACCGATCTGATCGGAGCAACTGACAAATAATCCAACTGAAACCGGCGTGGACAACGACTATGTTTTAAAAATGCGCTTATCCAGAAAAGCCCGGTTTGGACACTTTACGGCAGAAGAAACATTTCTATTAAAGAAAGAATTATACATTTCTGTCTTTGTATGCCTTTAATACTAACTTGAAAAAATTGAATTTTTATTAAAATTAATTAGTCAATTATTTTTTATATTTTATTGTAATGTAGAGACAAGGCTTTTAGTGACAATCATGTATTGCCTTACAATTATATATGTAAAAAAAAAAGTAAAAGCAAAAAAAAAAGTCTAAATATGATATTTGGCCTCAAATCATCTGAGGCCTGGCGCCCCCCCTGCGATCTTTGGCGCCCCCCAGGTTGGGAACCACTGGTTTAGAGCCATGTGGGACAAAACCCGATCCTGCCCCTCCCTCTCTCTATCTAAGTGAACGGTGACTGTAAAAACTACACTGCGCATGCTCAGAGTATTTTCCTATTTAATGTGTGTGGCAAACAAATATTAATAATAGAGCTGCCATCCCCATCATACGTCATCTCACATCATTCAGAGCTGATTGGCTGTAAGTACGTGTGCCGCGAAAAGTGTGGTGTGTGAAGAGGAGACGAGAGAGACGCGTCCTAAAACCAGGAAGTAAGCTGCGCATGGCTTCCCTCCACAAAAAAGCAACGAGATTTCTCCATAGGATTTTAGAAAATAGCTCCAAATAAGATCTGTGGGAAACGTAGCTGTTAGATATATGTACGTTTTGTTCAGCCGGATAATATCCACATGTCTACCCTACTTTTATCATTTTCGAATCATAAATCCATCATTTAGATTTATGATAGACTTTTGAAACTACAAGAACATAAGGAGGACTTTTACAAAAAAGTAATAGAGATGTTTGTCCAGAAGGATAGGCAAATGGACTTCATCTTCAAGTCAAGGTAAGACTGCCATTTTATTGAAAATGGGATCTTACTAAGAGAGAACAATTCAATATTTACATGATAAAATTACTTTTTTTGGGTATCCTTCTGTTGAACTGTCTGTTTAAAATTAATCGAAGCATCAGACCAAAGAGGCTTTTGAAAATAATATTATATTTTGATTTAGGTCCAAATATAATATTTGTAAACCTGAAGAGTCAGAGCCAGTGCCTCGCCAGCCATGAACCTCACTGCACGTCACTGCAGAAGCTTATATGACATCTACGTTTTTTGTGCCCCACCACTTTTGTACATACGAAAACGCCACTGGTGATATACCTGTTAATATTAATGTATGCATGCAAACCCTTTTTCTTTTACCTGCTGTATTCACCTTGCAGATGCAGCTAAGTGGCTTTTATCCTGGATAAAGGGTTTAAGTCATGTAGCGTCGTAGGACAGTTTAGCGAGAGTGGGTTTGTTTTGGATTAGGTCAACCGGATAACTCAAAACATATCCAGGATATGTTGAACTAGATTCGTAGTACAGGCCCCAGGCCTCAGGTTACCATGGAGATCTAGCCCGGTAAGAAGTGAACCAGCGTCGCTACGAAGCTGGATTTTCGCTTAGCGAGCTAACTTCAGGGACAACTCTGGGTTTCCGGTCCTACGACGCTGGTTCACTTCTTAGCGGGCTAGATCAGGAAGGAAAAGAGAAATCTCCAACGAGGCGTTCTGGGGCAGCACAGACAGGTCTTTTTTGTGTTAGAGTTTTACTCCACAGGGTGCACTTTGAGGGTTTTGACTCTGCAGACCGTTTACATGCAGAAAAAGCTACATAACACAAGGGGACGGGCGATAACCGGAAAAGCATGACATGGGACCTTTAAGTACAGGAACAAAGTATTTGTACTCCACTACTTCCCACCTCTGGGTAGGACAGTGCTCAGCTTGTAAGACGTCCCGCAGAGTAATGAAGCACTAAAGAGACTAAAGGAGACGTATGGTCACCTCCAGCTGTGATTTTCTGTGTTGTAAAAGTCTGAGTCCATTCCTCAAACACGTGGGCACTGATGTAACTCGTTTTATGAAAGAACGTCTTGTGGAGAGCAACCTTTATGTGGTGAATGTAATTTTCTGTAATACTTTGACATTCAACTGTTTCTCCCCACACCCATTTCAGTAAATCTTTTCAATGTTGCTAGGAAATGTGATTAAAGCAACAAATTATGTATTTAGAAGGACAATTTCTGTAATATATAATATACTTGTAAGGCAATGTGAAACGGTAAATATACTATACATACTCCTTAAGTGAAGCATGCACAAAAACCTACAGAACACACTAAAGGAAAGGGAACACCCCAAAAGCAACAACTTATATATGTATGAGGACTTCTGTAAGATATTCTTTACTTACATGTTAGGCCATATGAAATCCATTAAACGAAATAGCCCATTAGTAAAGCATTTCCACACAGCATACCAGTAAAGAATAAATGCAACGTGCTTGAAAAATGTCCTCTGTTAAACCCCGAGCCTGTTTTTCAGGTCTCAGGCTCGAAAATGACATTCCCAGAACAAATGACCATATCTTCCCGTCTAAAAAGGGTTAAATTAATAACCTTTGTTCTCAAAGCAATGATGTGAAGTGTCAGAATCAATATAGATGTTTTTATTTTAAAGTAAATTCGGATTAAACACAGTAAAAAAATGTAAATGGTAGTGTCCGTCCACAAATATAAATGGCTTATAGTGAAACCTTGGATGATGGGTTAGTAGACTAAAAGCTTTAGGAATCCAAAGTACAACATATAATAAGTACCCTGTATCAAGATTGATGCAAAACAAGTTAAATGACCTTTTTAGAGAGATTTAGCACAAAAAAAACACTTCTGAGGCCATTTGGGTGGATTTTCCATATCTCTGGCCCCCCTTGCTGGATTTTGACATGTGACAACTCTTTCTGACCGTCAGAGCCAATGGAATCGAGGGGAACTCCCACCCACTCCTTATTTGGTCATGTGTGTGTGTGAGACTGCCGCATAGCCAAAACCGGAAGCTGCGATAACTCTGGTGGCTACCATTAGCAGCTAACTTTTACTCTCCGATTTTTACATAAAAATGGAATTATGGATTATAAATGAAATATTTTTTTTTATACATAGACGTTAAAAACCTATGGATTAACCGATTCAGCCGCGTTTTTTCTCGTTTTAATGCCACTGAACACGTCTTTTGATCAGATTGACAGCTACGGTGAGACGATCTCCCTAAAGCTCCGTAAAGGTACGTGTTGTGATGTCTGTGTTTGCTTCCCCTGTCGCGAGTCCGGATCACTCAGTGATGATACCATATACCTAAATAATCTGTGGAGTCTCAGCTTTAATCGGATATCTTGTATGTGCAGCTACGCTAAGTGATAAGGGTACTTTTATCTTGAGTTCTGTGCCAAAGTGCGTTAGCATTTTTCGCTCAGGGGTCATTTAGATGCTTCTTATGAGACTTGTGTTTTGTTTTGGTAAAAATGATTTGTATCGTCAGTTAGCTGAGATTATTCCCGTTAATCTGGTATAACACATTAATAGGTTCTTAAATATTAAGATCCCCTGAGACTAGTGCTGTGTACCGGTAGCCTACGCCGAACCGGTACTGGACTTGTAAAAAGTTTCGGTTCAAGTCCGGTTAAAACCGGAACGTCGGGAACCGGTACTTGGACTCGCAAAAAAACTAGCATTTACGTATATTCTGGTGTCTGTGGTTATTTAAACATTCCCTGATAAACGTTATTCAGCGTCAATAAATGAGTGCTAATCCCAGTGTGCTCAGTGTAACATCACATGTCCTTTCACCTTCGATTCACGGTTTGAAAACGTAGCATTTCGCCACATGCTAATGCTAACCGGAAGTGAAGAATTTTCAGAATAAAAGTATTAAGTTAATAGTGTGAACTTCCGGTTTTTTCAGAATAAAACTGATTTAAATTAAATAGTGTATTTAATTCAAAATTACGCCATATCAACATTGATTTTAATTTCTAACAGTATGTATGTACATCACTATGTATGTAGTATGTACTGTATAATATACACATGTAGAGTTGTAGAAAATACATGGTGTACAGTCACTACAGTGTATACTGTATAGTAGGTGTGTAACAGTGTAATGCGTATAGTCTACTCTACACTCTACCTTTCAGCAACGCTTTAGGGATGTAGGCTCAGTCAGCTCAGGGACTGTTTGGTTACGTTAGTTTGGTAAATGAAATAAACGTTTGAACTTTGTAGTAGTTCACTGCAGTTGCTGTCATAAGTCATTTGTAGACTAAGTGGCAAAAAGTGTTTTTTTTACATTTGTACTTTGTAGAGAAATGTAGACACAAGTTGGAAGGGAGCGCAATAAACCTGACGAGTTTGAATTTGAGTTGTTTATGAGTTAATTTTCAATTGATAATTAGCTCACAATAAGTTCACTTTAGTTACTCTACAACTTGACACAAGCCATGGGTTCAGGTCCGGACTTCTAAATCAACAACAGCCAAACTCAGAGGGTTGAATTCCCTCCTTGTGAGGATTTAAGGAGAATAAATACAATTAATACATTCTTTGTAGGTCATGCATGCTTCTCCTTTCCTTCTCCTTGGATACAGCAAAACAACTTCCCTTTTTAGCGATGAATGTGCCACATGCGAACGATTACACACCTTTAATCCTTGCTTGAGACCAGTTCGTCTCGTTTCCTTTTTTTGGTTAATCGTTTTTTTCAAAATGCTAATTATCAGACCTCCTCCAAGAGAACTAAAAGGCCTTTCTGTCTGTTGACTCTGCATGAAGATGCTGCTTCTGCTTCTGCGTATAACTCATCGATAACTCCGTACATTTGACTGGAATTGTGGGTAAAAAAAAAGTGCAATAATCCACAGGGTTACCCCCAGATTCCACCGGGTCCGTCTGCGTTACGGCCTGCGCCGCGGTGCTCACGGCGATCGCGGCCACTCTAGTCAATGGGTGCTATTCCACCACACGTAAGGTCTGGCATGCAAGAAGTGGAACGGTCAGAACATATAGCACACACACACACACACACACACACACACACACACACACACACACACACACACACACACACACACACACACACACACACACACACACACACACACACACACACACACACACACACACACACACACACACACACACACACACACACACACACACACACACACACACACACACACACACACACACACACACACACACACACACACACACACACACACACACACACACACACAATCCCATAGTCTTTCAAGTAGGAGGAGAAATGCCAGCGTTCTCCTCCGGTTTACAGGCACTGTGTAAATTATATAGGCTATAGAATAATTATGATGATGAATGCATTGTTTTACCACTAAAATACAGCAACACATCTTTGATTCATGTCGTTTATAACTGGAATATTACAATTAGTATTAACTTTGTCTGCACGAAGCAGCCTGTCCAGGAAATATGCCCAAATCAACAAATACTGCGAGCCGGCAGGCAAGACGCTACGCTTCTGAAATGCTCGTGAAACGCGCCCGGTAGGGTATGACGCCGGAGGAGGCCGGACCAAAACCGCGGCGCTGCCGTAACGCGCCGCAGACGGACCCGGGAGAATCCGCTGCCAACACATTGAGTTATGAGAGTGAACGTCAGAAGAGTCGGTGGTATTGGTATCACGGTTAAGAATAGACGTGGTGTCAGAGATATTTGAGGATGTGGTTTTTATCTCCGAGCCAAATGCTGTCTGACCTCATCGTGGTGTGAGTCACGGCGTCCTGCACGGAGGTCCATCTGCGATCGAAACCCCGAAGACTGCCTGGAAAGTCTCCGTCTGATGCACCACACACACACACACACACACACTCACCACACACACACACACTCACCACACACACACACTCTAACAACACACACACACACACACACACTCACAATACACACTCACAACACCACACACTCACAAAATACACTCACAACACACACAAACAACACACACTCACAACACACACAACACACACTCACACACACACACAACACACACTCACCACACACACACTAACAACACAAACTCACAACACACACACACTCACTACACACACTCAGAAAATACACTCACAACACACACTAACCACACACACTCAGAAAATACACTCACAACACACACTAACCACACACACTCACAAAATACACTAACAACACACACTCACAACACACACTCACAACACACACTCACCACACACACACTCACCACACACACTCACAAAATACACTCACCACACACACTCACAACACACACTCACAACACACACTCACCACACACACTCACCACACACACACTCACCACACACACTCACCACACACTCACCAAATACACACTAACAACACACACTCACAACACACACTCACAAAATACACTCACTCACAACACACACTAACAACACACACACTCACAACACACACTCACAAAATACACTCACCACACACACACTCACCACACACTAACAACACACACACTCACCACACACACTCACAAAATACACTCACCACACACACACTCACCACACACTAACAACACACACACTCACAACACACACTCACCACACAACACACACTCACCACACACTCACAACACACACAATCACCACACACACTCACCACACACACAAACCACACACACCTGTGGGATGGAAACAGTGAGTAATGTAACGGGAAATCAAATCAAAGCTAACTTTATTTATAAAGCACTTCTCAAACACATGGTGGAGAATTCACCAAATACAACACAGAGCTATGTGGCTAAAAAATGCCTTTGAATAAAACAATTAATTAAAATAATAATAAAAAAAAAAATACGATTAATTAAATAAATACAATTAATTAAATTGAAATACAAATACAAATAATAACAGGAATAAAATAAACCGCAATTTAAATAAAAGCCAAATTAAAAACATTGGGTCTTGAGGTTACCGTATTCTCTTACAGTTACATAAAAACAGTTGCTATGGATACTTGTGTTTTTCCTTCTAAGTGGGATCTTGCAGCCACTGACATTACGCTTTTACTGAATTGCACCCAATGGCAGAATAAGGCTCAGTTAACTTTAAAAATAGGATGCAGCACTCGTGGAAAAACAAACATCATTAAGGCTTCCTCATCTCTTCCAAATGTGGCAGCTCGCGTGGTGCCAGACTTGCTGACGACCTGGAGCTCCAAGACGGCCGGGGGGAACGAGGGCAACTGGGAAAGGTGTCACAGATGGCAACAGTACACACATCCTTCACTCAAGTAGAAGTACAGATACTCGTGTTTAAAAATACTCTGGGGAAAGTAGAAGTACTGACTAAACTTCTTTACTCAAGTCAAAGTAAAGAGGCTTTGAAGTGTACTTCAGTAAAAAGTACCCATAGCTAGCAGCTGTTTTAAAGAGTACCTGACCTCCCTTTATATCAATAGAACAATAATGTCATTGTTAGCTAATGAATGTTTCCATGCTGAACAACGACAACATGACAACGTTTCCATTGGTCCCTCTTCTTTAGAGAAGACCAGGAAGTGATGGATACACGGATCGTGATCAAATCAATAGGCACGCAGTGACTCTGAATAATAATGACCACGCACCAACACACATTCAGACTAAAGGAACCAGCTGTTTGGAAAATGAGAGAAGTAGAAAGTACAGGTATTTGAGTTCAACATGTAAGAAGTAGAAAGTACAGGTATTTGAGTTCAACATGTAAGAAGTAGAAAGTACAGGTATTTGTGTTCAACATGAGAGAAGTAGAAAGTACAGGTATTTGGGTTCAACATGTAAGAAGTAGAAAGTACAGGTATTTGTGTTCAACATGTAAGAAGTAGAAAGTACAGGTATTTGAGTTCAACATGTGAGAAGTAGAAAGTACAGGTATTTGGGTTCAACATGTAAGAAGTAGAAAGTACAGGTATTTGAGTTCAACATGTGAGAAGTAGAAAGTACAGGTATTTGAGTTCAACATGTAAGAAGTAGAAAGTACAGGTATTTGAGTTCAACATGTGAGAAGTAGAAAGTACAGGTATTTGAGTTCAACATGTAAGAAGTAGAAAGTACAGGTATTTGAGTTCAACATGTAAGAAGTAGAAAGTACAGGTATTTGAGTTCAACATGTGAGAAGTAGAAAGTACAGGTATTTGAGTTCAACATGTGAGAAGTAGAAAGTACAGGTATTTGAGTTCAACATGTAAGAAGTAGAAAGTACAGGTATTTGAGTTCAACATGAGAGAAGTAGAAAGTACAGGTATTAGAGTTCAACATGTAAGAAGTAGAAAGTACACCTGATATACACCTGAACATCAGCAGGAGAGGTAGGGCTGGGCGATTTGGCCTAAAAATATTTTTTTTTCTAGCTAATGGACAATTTTCGATTTAAACCTCGATTTTTTCTGTTTTTTTCTAAACAAACCAGACCAAGGCAAAATTTAAATACATATTTTCTTTATTAACACAATAAAAATAAATGAGATTACCAAGTACAAATCAATTACATGTGAACAAATCAGTTGTTCAAGAATAAATTTTTTTTTAAAAACAGCACCACGGCACTTGGCTGTCATTAATGTGCAAAGATTTTTTTTAAATCAAACTGAAAAAAAAATCTCTTGTAGGCCATCCTTGAAAAAACTTGTAAAATGAAATACAACAAATAATAAATGATAATGAAATGAATAATAAAAAAATACCCTCAAACAAAATAACATCCCTTTAACTTTCTAGGAAGGTGTCTTTCGACAGACCTTACACAGAACAGTTGTTTATTCTATGTATGACCGCTTGTACCCGAACCACTTCCATACGACTGAAGTAGCACCTTTTTTAGGAATGAGTTCTTCATCTGTGTTCGTGGACATTTTTATGGTACGTCTGTCGGTGAAGCGGTGAATGTGATTGTAGTAGGCTATGTGACTACCCGATCTGCAGCTCTGCACATGCGCACAGTGTTATAAATTAAAATCAATGTTTTTGATGGCATAAAGTACCTTAAACATACCGTCAGTTTAAATACTGTTTTATACTGAAAAACCAGAAGTTCTCGTGCGCAGTTGTTAAGCTTTTATTCTGAAAATCCTTCATCTCCGGTTAGCATTTAGCATGTGGCTAATATACCATTTACTATAGAGGTGAATTTAGTAGCGATATGACACGGAGTGTTGCACAACGAAACCTACTGATTTCAACACTACAACTACTGTATAGACGTCGAGATATTATTATTGCTGAATATTAAATGAAGGTACAGTTTATTTGAATACGTTTGTTTACAGACGTGGGTAGCATGAGACAACAACCGGAACTACCAGAAATGAAACCAGCCGTGAAGTTTTTCCTGTATTGAGTATTGATTACAGCGTTCAAAACCATATTAAATGAAAAGTCATGAAAGAGATAAGGAGGAGAAAAGGCGTGTTTAGTTATATATGTAATGTACAAAGTCTGAGTCCTCTGTTATGCTCAACAACGAACACAGCATAACAACAGCAGATCGGGCAGAGCTGCAGATCGGGGAGTCACAGGCAATGTGGCTGAGTTTTGTGCGCGTTGTGGAAAGTGAGAGTAAGCTACTACGGAGTCCCTTAAAGCAAAACAAATCTGCGGAGTCTAGAAATGTTTTAAAATCGCGATTTTTCGGTTCAGCCATTTCATAAACCGTAGGAAAGTAAAAATGCAAATTAATCGTGAAAACCGAAAAAATCGCCCAGCCCTAAGGAGAGGACTCTTTAAAGTAGAGACACTACACACTGATATACACCTGAACATCAGCAGGAGAGGACTCTTTAAAGTAGAGACACTACATACTGATATACACCTGAACATCAGCAGGAGAGGACTCTTTAAAGTAGAGACACTACCTACTGATATACACCTGAACATCAGCAGGAGAGGACTCTTTAAAGTAGAGACACTACATACTGATATACACCTGAACATCAGCAGGAGAGGACTCTTTAAAGTAGAGACACTGCATACTGATATACACCTGAACATCAGCAGGAGAGGACTCTTTAAAGTAGAGACACTACACACTGATATACACCTGAACATCAGCAGGAGAGGACTCTTTAAAGTAGAGACACTACACACTGATATACACCTGAACATCAGCAGGAGAGGACTCTTTAAAGTAGAGACACTACATACTGATATACACCTGAACATCAGCAGGAGAGGACTCTTTAAAGTAGAGACACTACATACTGATATACACCTGAACATCAGCAGGAGAGGACTCTTTAAAGTAGAGACACTACATACTGATATACACCTGAACATCAGCAGGAGAGGACTCTTTAAAGTAGAGACACTACACACTGATATACACCTGAGCATCAGCAGGAGAGGACTCTTTAAAGTAGAGACACTACATACTGATATACACCTGAACATCAGCAGGAGAGGACTCTTTAAAGTAGAGACACTACAAACTGATATACACCTGAACATCAGCAGGAGAGGACTCTTTAAAGTAGAGACACTACATACTGATATACACCTGAACATCAGCAGGAGAGGACTCTTTAAAGTAGAGACACTACATACTGATATACACCTGGACATCAGCAGGAGAGGACTCTTTAAAGTAGAGACACTACATACTGATATACACCTGAACATCAGCAGGAGAGGACTCTTTAAAGTAGAGACACTACACACTGATATACACCTGAACATGCTTATAAAATGAGGATGATAAAATTCCATCATCATTACTCACTAATTGGTTTCTTAAGTACTTTCAGATTGATTTAAACTAAGTATTTTCCGTAAGTACTTCTACTTTTGCTTGGTTCCTGCATCAATTATATCCAACGATATAATTTACTTTTTTTCCTACACATGGTAAGAATTAGAATTGCATGCTAACCTTCAGTGCAGATAAGATTTCAGAAATGTTACTTGAGTATTTCTTTCCGGGGGGATTTCTACTCTTCAACCAATCTCTCAGCACTACTGGGGGAACGAGGTCACATGTTGTACAAGTTAAACTGTGTCTCAGACATTCTCGAATAAATACTCTCATGTTTCTAAAGTGGGGAATTCACCTCAAGCGTGAACTCCAGGGTCTAAAGATATTCATGACTTCAGTTGCTGAACACGAGTTCCTGCTCTGCATCATCAGCTTCTCACGTTCAGCACATGTGTGTTGGAGCCAGGGGGAACTGGGAGCAGCAGAAGGAGCCAATGCAAAGACTTTCTGCAGGTCACTCCTTCTCTGCATGGGGCCGTCTGAGGAAGCAGGTTGTGGCCCTCATGCTCCGCCCTCAGTAAGACTCCTCACATCCTCACACACTATTCAGACAGACAGACAGCAGCAGCAGCCGCCATGTCTCACGTCTGAGTCAAGAAGCAGGAAAACGCAGACATACAGAGAAACTGCTGATCTGGGACCAGCTACAAAGGGACAAAATGGGTGTTTGGACAGCTCTGATTCTGGCCTCACATCTGCTGTTAAATCTCAGCCTCCGTGTGGAAGCCCAGGCTTTAGGTAAGTTGCATACATGCTTCTTCGATCATTGATTGGTGATCGCTCCGGATGACAAGTCAAGAATCTTTTTTAAAGGTCGTCCGTTTGAGTTTCAACACACGCACGCGGAGGAAGAAGTCTTTGATTTAATTTGCACTTTTTCTTACAACCTGCCTGTGATGTAATCCTCCATTTTGCTTATCTGTCAGATCAGATGTAATGGCTCCACTCCCCGGGGATGTGTCCACACTGTATGAGTTGTGATGCGGATCAAGCCGAGCACCGTGAAAGAGAACATCATATGCAGAGGCACACAAAGGATTAGCCACGGTGTGAAACTCGCTGAATAAAATGCTAAATATCCCGTCAGCTCGCGGAGATACGAAGCCGTTCATACATATGTTCTGAAGTAAAGCCACCCTGCTTTACAGACAGATCTGTGTGGTTCCCGCGGCGTCAGGAGGCCCCGCTTTCTGGCTCGCATTATCAAGCTCTGTCCCAGCTGGGTCACACATGGGAGCAATCAGAGGGTCTGGGGGCAATAAAGCACTTGAAGTCACACAAAGTGTATGCACGAGCTCTCCTCCGGTCTCACGCACATCTGTTCAAGGTCACTCGCGTTGGAGCCGCAGCGACATGGAGACACATCGTGCGGTGGGGAGAGTTTATCAGCTGCCGTGATAAATGGAATACCTTCACGCAGCCATTCATCTCTGCACACTCTGGGCTGCGGACGCCTGATGGTATTTATAAAACAAGTCCAGAGTAATGGATTTCATCATCCATCACTTCCCTCGCACATGACTCGTTGTACGCGCGACTCAAGCGGAGCGGGAACGATGTAACACAGCAGTACGTCGGACAGCGGAAAGCAATATAAACGGCTTTACCTGGAGTTCAAATGAAAGGAATTCAAAAAGTCATTTTGTATTCTGGGCACAGAGATAAGACAGGGCCGCCCTTCGAACCAGATACGATCCATATTGCTATAAAGAAAAGGAGTTGCATTGAGCGATAAGCCTGCAGAGGACTATCAGCTTTACTTTCAGCTCTTTGTTAAGCATTGCAACATCACTGTTTCCGCGCTTAAGGCATCTGTTGTCAGTGAGAAGCTTTAAAAAGTGACTGTACACTAATCACTGTACAGCCGACAGACACAGTTATAGTGAACATCGTGAAGCACTTAGAGCACATGTGTCAAACTCGAGGCCCGGGGGCCAAATCAGGGCCGTGGTGGATTTAATTTCGGCCCGCAGGATAATTTCTAATCACTATTAGACCTGGCCCGCCGGTATATCGCACCTTCCCTCCATCCTGAGGATCTCCTCCGCTCAGAGCCTGAGCCCAAACATTGATGACCTTGCACCCTGATGAGATGCCAAGTATCTGAGCTAGCATCACAGAGCAGCAACCTGAGTTCAAAGGATGCTTCCTTCTGCACTTTCTCTCACGACAGCAGGACATGTTTGGTTTCTCTCTGAGGGGAATAGTTTTGTTGAAGCTGTTGTTGGCCTGTGGGGAAATGTACTCATGAGAAATGACTCTGGAGAAGCTGCAGATAGAGCCATGAGAAATGAATGCAGCTGATTATTTAATGTTGTTTTTATAGGCAATAATTTAAGCTTTGTTAGTTCCAGGTAGGGCTGGGCGATTTTTTCGGTTTTCACGATGAATTTGCATTTTTACTTTCCTACGGTTTGTGAAATGGCTGAACTGAAAAATCGCGATTTAAAAATATTTCTAGACTCCACAGATTTGTTTTGCTTTAAGGGACTCCGTAGTAGCTTACTCTCTCACTTTCCAGAACGCGCACAAAACTCAGCCACATTGCCTGTGACTCCCCGATCTGCAGCTCTGCCCGATCTGCTGTTGTTATGCTGTGTTCGTTGTTGAGCATCACAGAGGACTCAGACATTGTACATTAAATATATAACTAAACACGCCTTTTCTCCTCCTTATCTCTTTCATGACTTTTCATTTAATATGGTTTTGAACGCTGTAATCAATACTCAATACAGGAAAAACTTCACGGCTGGTTTCATTTCTGGTAGTTCCGGATGTTGTCTCATGCTACCCACGTCTGTAAACAAACGTATTCAAATAAACTGTACCTTCATTTAATATTCAGCAATAATAATATCTCAACGTCTATACAGTAGTTGTAGTGTTGAAATCAGTAGGTTTCGGTGTGCAACACTCCGTGTCATATCGCTACTAAATTCACCTCTATAGTATGTTAGCCACATGCTAAATGCTAACCGGAGATGAAGGATTTTCAGAATAAAAGCTTAACAACTGCGCACGAGAACTTCTGGTTTTTCAGTATAAAACAGCATTTAAACTGACGGTATGTTTAAGGTACTTTATGCCATCAAAAACATTGATTTTAATTTATAACACTGTGCGCATGTGCAGAGCTGCAGATCGGGTAGTCAGATCGTAACTGTTCTGTGTAAGGTCTGTCGAAAGACAACTTCCTAGAAAGTTAAAGGGATGTTATTTTGTTTGAGGGTATTTTTTTATTATTCATTTCATTATCATTATTTATTATTTGTTGTATTTCATTTTACAAGTTTTTTCAGGGATGGCCTACAAGAGATTTTTTTTTCAGTTTGATTTAAAAAAAGTCTTTGCACATTAATGACAGCCAAGTGCCGTGGTGCTGTTTTTATTTTATTTTTTTTATTCTTGAACAACTGATTTGTTCACATAGGCCTAGACTACTTGGTAATCTCATTTATTTTTATTGTGTTATTAAAGAAAATATGTATTGAAATTTTGCCTTGGTCTGGTTTGTTTAGAAAAAAACAGAAAAAAATCGAGGTTTAAATCGAAAATTGTCCATTAGCTAGAAAAAAAATCGAGATTTTATTTGTAGGCCAAATCGCCCAGCCCTAGTTCCAGGTTTAATATGTGCAATAAGTTCATTTCAATACGTTCTGCAATAAACATTGAACCAGTCCGGCCCTCCACTAGCACCCATTGTTTAATGTTGGCCCACTGAGTATTTGAGTTGGACCGCCTGCTGTAGAGGCAAAAGAGACGCATGTTCCCTCAGGTGGTGGTGGAGACCAAACACTGAGCGAAAATGGGGGAGACCCTAAAACTCTAAATACATGGAAATGTCTCTGTAATTATTGGAGGTTTAATTTAGCAACTGTTTGTCAGCAAGGTGGGCGTGTTGACTTTAAAAAAAAAAAGATCACAACTCGTTTCTGCTTTCACCAAATGGCAAAAAGTAAACTGTTATTTGAGATGTTTTTGATTTGACATCTTGAACTTTAATGGATGTTTGCTCCTGATTGGCAGATGACTTATTAATTAATGTCAACATGTGACTTCCTGTTGTGATTGGCCGCTGATGATCATTACTGGCTGAGGTTTAATTAAGTACGTCAAGTGATGGGAAGAAACTGAGAAGCAAGAACTGCACAATTGAGTATTTCCATACCTTTCTAATTCTGTTTTACTTCGACTTCGAGGCAAATTTTAACTTTTACTGCACTTCATTTATTTGCTTACTTTAGTGGCATGTCACCTTTCAGATTCAACTAAATACTCTTAAAACATAAAATAGGAGGTAGATATTTTTCTCGTTATTGTATTGTAAGTTACGGCCAGATTGTTATTGATCTCCAACAGAAAATGTCCATGCTACCCATCAAGGGATAAGTATCAATAAATAATTATAATCCAATAGTACGATACACGTTATTCTGGAGTGGGCCGTTCTGCATATTGAACACTTAAAGGTGGGGTAGGTAAGTTTGAGAAACCGGCTCGAGATCGCTAGAATTTGAAAATACACAACCGGAGAAAATCTGCCACTTCCTCACAGAGCCCCTCCTCCAACACACACGAACGCGCACATGACCAATGAGGGCACGAGATAAGTTTGTGCCCCGATGGAAGGCTGACAGGCAGGTAGGCGATCCAATCCGATTGGTTGTACTTTTTACAGTATTACGGCTTCTACGGATGATATTTTTTTATGGATTTTTTGTCAAAGCACTTCAGATATTCATTGCTATCGGGATGTTAAGAGCATTCCATGGAATATAACAAAAAGTGTATCTCGAGCCGGTTTCTGAAACTTACCTACCCCACCTTTAAGCTTGTGGTACTTCTCAATGTTCTAATGCAGTCAAACTTTTTCATACCAAGGACCACTTAACTAATAAAAAAAAACACTCGAGGACCACCTAACTCCACTAAAATCCAAAAACACATCATTTTTTACAAATCGCCTGAAAATTGTACAAACAAGTGGCCACATGTGTGATGAAGGTGCTTATCTGGGCTATATCATGCAATCGAAAGTGAAACTTAAGCTCGTTCCATTGCGGAGATATTCCCGCGAGAGTGCGGAAAACTTAAATAAATGTATTTATTTCAAATGTGAAATTGTACCAATATACTCACGGACCACTAGGGGCGCTCACGGACCACCAGTGGTCCGCGGACCACACTTTGAGAAGCACTGCTCTAATGGTAATAATGTTGTTCTTATGGAGAAAAGTTTAGATTGCAGACCTTTTCGTGTCCTTTATTTACAGGGGTGTGCCTCGATTTTCGATAAAGATCTGAGTACTTTTTCCACCGCTGGGTACTTCTAAACATGAGAGGTATGAGATATATCAACTTGACCGTGTTGGATTTAGATTCAGGAGTGAAGAAGAGGACACGACCCAACAGTGTGGCTTCAGCTGAACCGGATGAAGCTTGAAATGGAGGTTAATCAGGGCTGAAATGAGGCGTTTTCTCAGGGTCTCTGGGTGAGAGGACCCTCACCCCCACAAAGCTCCCAGTCCTCAAGATGTCCTCATTTGGTCTCCTGATGATCTGCTCAGTTTTGGAGTTTTATCAAAGGAATGGACTGAGAGTTAAAGGTCCCATGACATGTTCTCCGGTTATCACCCGTCCCCTCGTGTTATGAAGGTTGTTCTGCATGTGAACGGTCTGCAGAGTCAAAACCCTCAGAGTGCACCCTGTAGCGAGTAAACTCTAACACAGAGAAGACCTGTCTGCTGCCCCAGAACGCCTCGCTGGACATTTCTCTTTTTCCATTGTTTACTTCCTGGTCACGGTGACGTAACGACGACCAAATGGATCAATCCGTGGTGGAGCTCCTCACACTCACTCAGCCGTATATTTTCTCAGCCGCGCTACTCCCCACCCAGCAACCAGGAAACGACACCAGTAATCCAGCTCACACTGTCCGCTCCTCGAGCCTCAAAGGGCGGAGCAGCGAGCCCCGCAACGTCCCGCCCACACGGCACCCAGACTCCACGCAGCATTCTCATCTGTTTGTCATCACTGGTGTCATTTCCTGGTTGCTAACAAACGCCATTGTAACACATAATCACTGATGTTCCGCTGTAACGGCGGTGGACTAACCAGAACAGAGTGGGCGAGCTGACCAATCAGAGCACAGTGGGCTCACAGGGAGGGAGGGAGGGAGGGGGGGGGGGGCAGGAGCTCCAACAAGGCGTGTAGGACAGAGTGAATACACAGACTATCAGAGATGCTGTGAGAAACCAATGTGAGTTAGGAACATTGAACAATATAAATCTATTTTAGTAGACCTCAACAATGGAATTATGATCAGTAGAAATGGCCATGACACGGGGCCTGAAGTATTTCTTCAGTGGTAGAGGAAGTATTCAGACCCTTAACTTAAAGGGGACCTATCATGCAAAATGCACTTTTTGATGTCTTCTCTACATCAACATGTGTCCCCGGTGTGTCGGGGAACTCACGCAGCGTCAGGAAATAAACCCTCTCTCTTTTCCTCCGTACCCAAATCTCTAAAAACGGGGAACAACGGAGCTGATCCAGATTTGCGTCCGATATGACGTAACATCTGAAATGTGGACCCACGGACCAATCAGAAACGTTGCTATCAGAAACAATGCCCGACTGTTTTGGACGTAATATGGTCGGTGTTTACATTAGCATGCTAACACTTAGAGCTAACCTGTACTGGAGAGCATGTGTGTGAAGAAGCAGGAAGTAGAAAGGAACTCACCTTGTGGTGTAACCGGCTAGAGAGAAAGCCTTTGAGCTCCAAACTGTTTCAGATCCTTGATAATACATGATATGGCGTTTCATCACGGCAGCATTTAGTTTAGACGGTAGCTGCCGGGTCCCGCATGAGCTCAGACCCTCCTCTTTAAAGCTTTATCCCCGAATCAGAGAGATATCTGAGACCTATGCTATTGCCTAATGATAGCATGACAGGTGACCTTTAAAGTAGAGACACTACACACTGATATACACGTGAACATCAGCAGGAGAGGACTCTTTAAAGTAGAGACACTACATACTGATATACACCTGAACATCAGCAGGAGAGGACTCTTTAAAGTAGAGACACTACATACTGATATACACCTGAACATCAGCAGGAGAGGACTCTTTAAAGTAGAGACACTACATACTAATATACACGTGAACATCAGCAGGAGAGGACTCTTTAAAGTAGAGACACTACATACTGATATACACCTGAACATCAGCAGGAGAGGACTCTTTAAAGTAGAGACACTACATACTGATATACACCTGAACATCAGCAGGAGAGGACTCTTTAAAGTAGAGACACTACACACTGATATACACCTGGACATCAGCAGGAGAGGACTCTTTAAAGTAGAGACACTACACACTGATATACACGTGAACATCAGCAGGAGAGGACTCTTTAAAGTAGAGACACTACATACTGATATACACCTGAACATCAGCAGGACTCTTTAAAGTCCACATCTCAAGGAAGCAGCTTGTGTCCGAAACACGAGGACAGAGTTAAAAGAAAGAAACTCTTGGCTGACACCGGACCGTCTCTGGCAGCCTTTGGGAGCAGTGCGAGTCCCTCCTGACTGAAGGCCCTGCAGACTGCTTGTGTATTCACGCTGCGTGGTGGCGACACATTCCCTGCACATCCTCTCCTGGTCTGCACAGATCCCAAGTCACTCTATTAACGCAGGAGGACTCTCCAGCAATGAGTGCAGCGTCCCTCTGGCTTTAACTCGGTCAAACCTCCGCCTGTGAGAAGAATGGAGGAACTGTGAAACACTTTATCAGCTGAGCAGATTTGGAGAGGACACAAAAAGAAATACATCATGCAACTGACTAGGGAAATAAATCGGTATCGTCAAAATGTACTTAAAGTACAAAAAGTACTTATTCTGCACAGTGGCTCATTTCAGAATAATATAAAGTTAAGAAGTATATTCAAATCAATATACTTTAAGTATTACAATTAAAACGTGTTATGCAGAATGGATCTTTTCACAGTATTACATTATTATGGTTGTTATATTATCCTTTTTGTGTTCATAGGGACATTTAAGTGTTGCAGTTTGTCAATGTGGACCAGATGTAGATACTAGAAGTACTGTGTGTGTTTTAGTAGTAAAGTATACAATATCAGCATATCATGTGTTTTTATAAGTACAATGTAACTGTGAGCGTTGAATAAAAGTAGGCAATATTTGAACTATAATGTAGTTTTAAATGGAAATAATCAAGTAAAGTACAAATATGTCAAAATAGTAAAGTGTAGTTACTTATATTCCAGCACTGGTTTATAAAAAATTTCATTGTGCAAATATTATGTAAAAGCATCAGGAGTCGACCAAACGTTGTCTTCCCAATATCAAAGAACTTGATGTGATATATGATTTGTCTCTGTGTAACCCAGCATGTAAATGCAGGGTCAACATCATCTCCTCATGTCGACTCAGGATGTGTTTGGGTTAGGGCTGTCCCGAATACCATTTTTCGGGCTCCGGATATTCGGTAGTAGGCTAATCAGCAGCGAACCGCTTCAACACGTGTATTTTGGTGTATTCACGGCATTCATTTTGTTATTCTACAGTATTGTTGTTTTATAGTAATTAACCCAATTTGTGTTCTTTGAAATTGAAAAGGATATCGCATTGTGTTTGTTACTTTAGTTGCAGTTGTGTGTCTTAAGTGTAATTTCGCTTGGCTTCCTATTTATGGACATGCTTTTATTTTGAAGGAGAGGTAGCGCTGTTGACAGGAAGTTGTTGTTGCTGTGGAAACAACGTGACGGAGATTAACGGATAAAAGTAATGTCTACATATAAAGACGGAGAAAGTAAACAATAACGTTTATGGTTACGTGTTAGCACCCCCGAACAAGCTCTTACGTTGAGATTTCAATAAATTCAATTTGGAAAAAAAAACGGGACAAAACGAATATCCGAAAAACGAAATTGAAACCCGAATAGTACTCCAACGAACGAATATTCGGATATTCGAATATTCGAGTACAGCCCTAGTTTGGGTCATAAATATTCATACATCTGATCCCCCATTGCTCGTGTGCCTTTCTCCCTTCCCCTCCACAGTGTATGATCTGCTCACCTCGCCGGACTGCCTGCCGGACCTTCTGCAGGGCGGCCTGGTGGAGCAGGGCGTGAACGAGGCTTTCATCCTGACCTCCTTCAAGCTTCAGCCCAAAACAGGAACCAGCATCTTCGCCCTGTTCAACCCGCGGGACAACAGCAAGTACTTCGAGTTCACCGTCATGGGGAAGCTCAACCGAGGTAAGAAGCTACGAGAGAAGAGGCTTTCTCTGGAGGACATTCTTAAGAGAAACTGATAAATGATTCATGGACAAAGTTTTCTTTGTTATATTTAATAAAGTAATAAAGAAAGTCAATATACAAGTGAAATATCTCAAATGTAGGAACAGAGCAACTTCACCCTTAGGCATCTAAAGACCCCCATCATTAAACCTTAAGTCCTTAACCATTTTCCAATCCACCTTTTGCCCTCCTGAAATGTAAATCCTAAACATATGTCTCTGTTAAACACATATAGGATTCAAAATACTATTTAAACGAGTAAAAGGCAATCAGAGTATAAAACATAATCTATACATATTATTTAAATGATTATATGAACATTTGACACAACCCTTTCCTATCATCTAAACCAGTGCTTCTCAAAGTGTGGTCCGCGGACCACTGGTGGTCCGTGAGCGCCCCCTAGTGGTCCGTGAGTATATTGGTAACATTTCATATTTGAAATAAATAAATATATTTAAGTTTTCCGCACCCTCGCGGAAATATCTCCGCAATGGAGCGAGCTTAAGTTTCACTTTCGATTGCATGAAATAGCCCAGCGCAACACCTTCGTCGAACATTTTGCCACTTGTTTGTACCATTATCAGGCGATTTGTAATCTGTTCTAGAAAAACGATGTGTTTTTTTATATTTGCGGAGTTAGGTGGTCCGCGAGTGTTTTTTTATTGGTTAAGTGGTCCTTGGTATGAAAAAGTTTGAGAAACACTGATCTAAACCAAACAACACGACACTATAAACAAAATCTCTTCCTCTTCCTCATCCTCATCCTCTCAGCTGTGTTGCGTTACCTGCGGAGCGACAAGAGGATGACCTCGGTGACCTTCAACAACCTGGTGCTGGCGGACGGCCAACAGCACCGGCTGCTGTTTCCACCTGAAGGGCATGCAGCAGGGTCCGGGGGGCGTGGAGCTGCATCTGGACTGCAGGCTGGTGGAGACCATCAGGGACTTACCTGCCGCCTTCCAGGGTTTACCTGCAGAATACGGCACCGTGGACCTGAAGACATGCAGGCCCGAGACCAGGTGGGCCTTCACTCACAGTAGAGAGTGGGGCAGGAGTGAGTCCTAAACCCAGGAAATAACTCAGCATTTTAGATCTTTATAAGGTCTGAGGTTAATGCAAGCTTACAAGATTTTTATATTTTGTTCTATGAAGTAAAATACTTCAATGAATTTTAAAACAGCGTTGCTAACAAGTGTCTATAAAGTGGCAAGCCCAACATTAGCAGCCTTAGCTTAGCGGTGGCGTTGTGAAATCATGTGACCGTGCTGTAGTTCCTTTATAGCCCAACATTAGCCTCCTTTGGCTTAGCGGTGGCGTTGTGAAATCATGTGACCGTGCTGTAGTTCCTTTATAGCCCAACATTAGCTGCCTTTAGCTTAGCGGTGGTGACGTGAAGTCATGTGACCGTGCTGTAGTTCCTTTATAGCCCAACATTAGCCTTCTTTAGCTTAGCGGTGGTGACGTGAAGTCATGTGACCGTGCTGTAGTTCCTTTATAGCCCAACATTAGCCACATTTAGCTTAGCGTGGTGACGTGAAGTCATGTGACCGTGCTGTAGTTCCTTTATAGTCCAACATTAGCCACCTTTAGCTTAGCGGTGGTGACGTGAAGTCATGTGACCGTGCTGTAGTTCCTTTATAGCCCAACATTAGCCTCCTTTAGCTTAGCGGTGGTGACGTGAAGTCATGTGACCGTGCTGTAGTTCCTTTATAGCCCAACATTAGCCTCCTTTAGCTTAGCGGTGGTGACGTGAAGTCATGTGACCGTGCTTTAGTTCCTTTATAGCCGCCATTAGCTTAGCGGTGGTGACGTGAAGTCATGTGACCGTGCTGTAGTTCCTTTATAGCCCAACATTAGCCTCCTTTAGCTTAGCGGTGGTCACGTGAAATCATGTGTAACGTGAAAAAATACATCCCTGCACCACTCTATTTCCATACAATAATGGAAATCTTTCCGTCCCATAAATGGATCCAAATTGGCTAAGCTGTCCTCTTTGTGTTGTTTTATTCCAACAGGAGAGTTTAGACGAGCTCAAGCTGGTGGTCGGGGACACGTTTGAAAACGTTGCTTCAATACAAGACTGCCATTTCCAACAAAAAGACTCCGTCCAAACTCTGGGTAAGAAGTCTACAGAGACAGCCGAGTGTGTTCTCAGTTTGTCCCTTGAGAACAGGCTCAGAAACCCCCTCTCACCTGTCTTCAGTTTCACAAAGTAAACCTTTCTCTCAGGGGTCAACACGAAGCAGCTGTCCAACCAAATGCTGGACCTAACGAAGGTGATAAATGAGCTGAAAGACGTCCTCATTCAGCAGGTGAGTTACACTAACAGCCCCACTGAGACCACTTCATCCCTGCGTCCTCACCCCTGACCCCCCCCCCCCCCCCCCCGACAGCTTTACTGCATACAGACTTATTTATGCTTCACCTTTCCACAGGTCAAAGAGACTTCATTCCTCAGAAAACACCATCTCAGAGTGTCAGGCCTGCGGTAAGACAACTTCTATTAACAGCAGTTTCTTTAACAAACAAAATATAGATGACGATGGTTTGAATGTGTTAGAAAAATATCACTCGTCTCCGGCTTGAGCTTCAGCCTCAGGATCCGTGTGTCTGGGATCCTCTGAAGGGAAGGAGTCATCACATACAGAGCATCAGCTAGTTCCTGAACAGCGTCCTTCACATGCTGATATCCAAGAGAGGGAGTTACACAGTCACAAGATGGAGGACTACCGGTTCTTCTCTGTAATCATACAATCCTGAGTTTTTTTTTCAAAATTCTGTCTTTTCTTAAATCTCAAAATTCTGACTTTTTTGTGAAATTCATTTTTTTTTTACTTTTTCTTCAAAATTCGGATTTCTTTCTCTCAAAATTCTGTCGTTTCTCAAAATTATGATTTCTCTCAAAATAAATTTGTTGGGACTTTTCCCTCAAAATTAGAACTTTCTCTCAAAATTATGTATTTTTTTCTCAAAATCATTTTTTTTTAAAACTTTTTCTCAAAATCTTTTTTTTCTTTCTCTCAAAATTATGCCTTTTTTCTCAAAATCTCAAAATTCTGTCGTTTTTCTCAAAATCCTGACTTTTTTCTCAAAATCTCAAGCAGCGTCCTTCACATGCTGATATCCAAGAGAGGGAGTCACACAGTCCTCAAGATGGATGAACAGAAAGCAGTATCAATGTTTACTTCAGATTAGCTCCACGTCAGAAATGAGCATGCTTGATGTCCTCTCTCCATAGAGGCTGAGTCATCATGTTAATCACATAGCTATCATCTGCCTCAAGCAGTCCTGATGCTCTTCTAGGTCATCTCACATCCTGTCATGTTCACAGCTACAGTTGGGATATCTTTGTTAGCAGGTGTACTTTGATAGTGGAGAGGACATTCAGTATTTTCACAACAAAATGTGTTTTTTTGTCTTTGCTTCAAAGGTCTGGGGGGACTGAGGTGGTGACACCCCAGGTTGTGGTGCAGGTGTGTGTTTCCGTGATGTACGGTGCATAGAGACCGGCCGACGGTGTGGAGTGCGGGCCGTGTCCAGACGGATACACCTGGGACGGATTCAACTGTGATGATGTGGACGAGGTTAGGCTCAGGTGTGTGTGTGTGTGTGTGTGTGTGTGTGTGTGTGTGTGTGTGTTGTGTGTGTGTGTGGTGTGTGTGTGTGTGTGTGTGTGTGTGTGTGTGTGTGTGTGTGTGTGTGTGTGTGTGGTGTGTGTGTGTGTGTGTGTGTGTGTGTGTGTGTGTGTGTGGTGTGTGTGTGTGTTGTGTGTGTTTGTGTGTGTGTGTGTGTGTGTGGTGTGTGTTGTGTGTGTGTGTGTGTGTGTGTGTGTGTGTGTGTTGTGTGTGTGTGTGTGTGTGTGTGTGTGTGTGTGTGTGTGTGTGTGTGTGTGTGTGTGTGGTTCCGAGCATTACTATACTTGTGGGGACCTAAATCTGTCTACACACTCACATGTGGGACTCGCCTCCCTTATGGGGACACATTGGAGGTCCCCATAAGGGGAATCATTAATTTTAGGGTGAAGACTTGGTTAGTGTAGGGTAAGGGATGTGTTGGTTAGGGTTAAGGTTAGGATAAGTCTCCAGTAATGCATGTAAGTCAATGGAATGTCCCCTGAAGTGATGTATACATGAATGTGTATGTGTGTGTGTGTGTGGGTGTGTGTGTGTGTGTGTGTGTGTGTGTGTGTGTGGTGTGTGTGTGTGTGTGTGTGTGGTGTGTGTGTGTGTGTGTGTGTGTGTGTGTGTGTGTGTGTGTGTGTGTGTGTGTGTGTGTGTGTGTGTGGTGTGTGTGTGTGTGTGTGTGTGTGTGTGTGTGTGTGTGTGTGTGTGTGTGTGTGTGTGTGTGTGAATGTCTGCCACATGTGGAAGCCCCTCTTTAGTTTTCTCACCTGCTGAGCCCAGAGTGAAATGCTTTCGTGTGCACAGACTAGAGGGGGGCAGGAGTACGAGCACCCTTGACAACGTTAGAGTGGGGGTGCCAAACCAGCCGCTGCACCACCACCTGGTCTGCTGAAACACGGGTTGTAGAGAAACCGTGCAGATCTCGACACCAGGATTGTCTAAAAGAAAAAAAAAGAACATTGTGTGAGAGAGGCACAGATACAATAACAATAATACATTTCATTTGAGGGCACCTTTCACAACATTCAATGTCACCTTACAAATTAATAAAATACGAGTGGCATTACGATACAAAAATGTGTTGCATTATTCGTTAGGCTTGATTTTTAAATAACAGTGTCTGACTATATCATATATGTGATATCAGTACTTTTACTATTTGTTAGGTATTTTGTATTCGTGGTTATCAAGTATCAGACACTTTACACACAGATGATGTTTAAACAATAGTACTATACTGACGCCACACATCTTATCCTTTCACCAGTGTAGTCCTGTCGGAATAAAACGTAAAAACACTGAAGTGTATTCCAATACGAAA
>JAMFTG010002758.1:0-23866 GCA_023974075.1 Chaenocephalus aceratus
TATGTAGTGTCTCTACTTTAAAGAGTCCTCTCCTGCTGATGTTCAGGTGGTATATCGTATGTAGTGTCTCTACTTAAAGAGTCCTATCCTGCTGATGTTCAGGTGTATATCAGTATGTAGTGTCTCTACTTTAAAGAGTCCTCTCCTGCTGATGTTCAGGTGTATATCAGTATGTAGTGTCTCTACTTTAAAGAGTCCTCTCCTGCTGATGTGCAGGTTGTATATCAGCATGTAGTGTCTCTACTTTAAAGAGTCCTCTCCTGCTGATGTTCAGGTGTATATCAGTATGTGTGTCTCTACTTTAAAGAGTCCTCTCTGCTGATGTTCAGGTGTATATCAGTATGTAGTGTCTCTACTTTAAAGAGTCCTCTCCTGCTGATGTGCAGGTGTATATCAGTATGTAGTGTCTCTACTTTAAAGAGTCCTCTCCTGCTGATGTTCAGGTGTATATCAGCATGTAGTGTCTCTACATGTCTCCATGCTTTAATTTTCAAAAAGCTCTTTATTTTATCACACTGCCTGTGCTGCATCACCTCCTTTCACCCCTGTCTGAACCAGAGCCCAGTCTGCTCCGATCGGTTAGCTGGCCAGCTCTGTTTGTGATTGGTCAACCGCTTAGAGATGTCCCGAAACCAAGTTCTGTGAGTCTTGAAAATAGTTGTTTCCCTATCAGAAAAAACCCTAAAGAAATCCACCATGGAAAAACATGTTTTTGTCCCTTTAAAAAACTATTACTCATCTAAAATTACTCACACAGGACCGTCCGATAATAGAAGCTTCACTTCAGCCATCATCACACTTTCTCTGGTGGCGATGACATCAATGGTAAATGACATCATGTGTGTTGGAAAGCGGCATGTTGCTAAAAGAAGGATAACGGTGTCAGAGGCTGAGAAGTGATTCACTACTCTGAATAGTTTATGAACAGTTGAGTGCAAAAAGTCAAACCGTCTGACAGCTGGAGGGAATAGAGGAGGAGGTGTTTGGACAACAGAGCTGATCTGTAGATAACGTGGAGAGATACAATCCTGAACAGAATACTGTATATTAAAAGGACTGTAGAATTAGGTTAACCTGTTCACAAAGATACATAATGTGCACGTAGAGATGGTACAGGTTGATACGTTTTGGGAGTCAAGCCAGCGTTCCAGCTGCTTTGATCAATAAGTAAATCGATCTGATTGGCTGTACGTGATCATGTTAAGTACAGTGTGCCACAGCCTTGTGTTCCTTCGGCTTATACTTTTCTTTTTGACATCTAACTTACACATGAAGGGCAGCGTGGCCTTCGAGTGTCATTAGAATATTCAGAAATGTAAATACTTATTTGAATTTTGACACGGCTGCGATCACACATGGAGACAAGGTCAGTGACACACACAAACCCGAATGGAAAACATTTCAATTTCACACTTCATCTGTCGTAAAATATCTATCCCTATCCCTGACACACACACACACACACACACACACACACACACACACACACAGAAAGGTGTTGTTAGTCACTCACCATCGCACTGCTTTCCAGATTATTTCAGAGCGATGGAATGGGATGCTGCGATGTGGCACCTGAGCCAGCACGTTCAAGGGGAATGCCGCTTATTGAAGGAATTCCTCGTTCCCAAAACATGATGAAGGTTGTAGTTATTTTACAGTCCCTTAGCGAACAACAAGAAAATCCAGGAAACCCTTCAGAGGAGAAGAGGTCAAAGGTCACAGATCACGGTAATTGAAGTGAAGTGGAAGGAGAAGAGAGATAAGAGCTAAGTATGGAACAGATTGAATAAAGGACGTTAAAAGATATTACATTTCTATATACAGTACTGTAATTTCACCCTGTAAGAATTTAAATGCTTTTTGGAATCCCCATTTAGACATCAAGCAGAAATACAGATTGATGGCGCCTAACAAGTAGATTCATAATGTTAAATTGACACTGATGAAAGCAGTTAGCCGGCCCGGCTAAAGTAACTGGTTGGCCTACCTGCCTGTCAGCCTTCCATCTGGGCACAAACTTATCTCGTGCCCTCATTGGTCATGTGCACGTTCGTGTGTGTTGGAGGAGGGGCTCTGTGAGGAAGTGGCAGATTTTCTCCGGTTGTGTATTTTCTAATTCTAGCGATCTCGAGCCGGTTTCTCAAACTTACCTACCCCACCTTTAAGCTTAAAGGAACCTATTACAACCAAATGAATTAAAGGTGGGGTAGGTCATTTTGGAGAAACCAGCTCGAGTGCGCTAGAATTTGAAAATACACAACCGGAGAAAATCTGCCACTTCCTCACAGAGCCCCTCCTCCAACACACACGAACGCGCACATGACCAATGAGGGCACGAGGTAAGTTTGTGCCCCGATGGAAGGCTGACAGGCAGGTAGGCCATCCAGTTACGTTTGCCGACTCAGATGATTGGTCGTGCTTTTTACAGTGCCACGGCTCCCACAGATGAAATGTTTTGATGTATTTGTTGTCAAAGCATTTAATTTATTCATTGCTATCGGGATGTGAAGAGCATTCCATGCAATATAACAAGTGTTTCTGAAGTGAATTACATACCCCACCTTTAGGTCTGTGGGCTCAAATGAGTGAATACAACCAACCATTATTTCAGAATTGTCACATTTGAGGTTCATTAATCCATAATTTAATATAATTACACCGGATAACTTTTATATTGAACTATCACATGTATGTTTAAAGACCTTGAAAACATTGTCTTACTGTAGGTGATTGATTGTAATGCTATTTTGTTTGTTTTGCTTGCATTGCAAATGGAGCTGCTGTGATGCAGGATACATATCAGACTTGATTATCATTAAAACAAGGATTGATTTGCTTGTTTTGAAGAAATACAGAAATCCAAGAAATGGAAGAAAACACCACAATCGTTAGTTTCAATGTTTAATTCCTTGTAAAGACATCTGTTGGCATAACTGACAACTTGAATTGTATTCATTGTCAAAGCATTTAATATATGCATTGCTATCGGGATGTGAAGAGCATTCCATGCAATATAACAACAAGTGTTTCTGAAGTGAATTACATACCCCACCTTTAATGTCAGATATGCACAAAGACGTACATATAGATAGTCAAAATATAAAGAAATAACAACAAATTCCCACAGGCAGAGAAAGTTATTTAAAGTTATAACATGTTACCTTGCTTTATTACTGAAGTCATGAGGTTCGTGTCAGATATACAACAATACCTTTAATTCTGCTGATGACTGACAGAGATACATGTGTAGAGCTGTTTTTAAATGTAACACAACAGAGGATAATGAAACACGGTTCTTTATATTCCGTAAAGCAGATCCCACATTATGAGAGGAGCCTTTGATCTTGCTTGTTTGCTCTACGGCCGTTCATGCATTGTATGTTTGACCCGAGGCTATAACAGTCTTGGCTGCGCGGTGTATTGTATGACAGCTCGCACTCAGAGATTGCGGTGCTGATTGAATTCGTCTGATCTTTGATCCTGGGTGAATTTAAAGCGAGACCACACCAAACAGTGAGGAGAGAGAGGTGGAGGACCCTCAGGTTGTGTTCTTAACATCCAATGAACTCCACTTCCACATGTCAATTCATCTTTACAGGAGAGAGCAGGACTTACAGGTGCGCTGTTGAGTGAAGACGCAGACGACTTTTTGTTGTTGTTCTTTTGTGAAAGATCTTTCTTGAAAACAAATATTAAATATGAGGATTTTAAAGTTCATTTTGACATGTGCAATGTGTTTTTATTTCCCCTTGAGGTAGGAGACCTTTCCTGTTGGGCTGAGGAGGGTGCAAGATAAGACAACAAACAATTAAAAACTACAAAAAGAAGCTAAAAGAAAAGTAATGATGAGAAAAGAACAAAAACAAAAATGGAAATGTGGAATAAACTGAAATACGTCTGGTATTCTGGTCTACTGCTTTACACACTTACTATTGCATTGAAACACACACACACACACACACACACACACACACACACACACACACACATACCATGTATACATCACTTCAGGGGACATTACATTGACTTACATGCATTTCCTGGAGACTAATCCTAACCTTAACCATAACCAACACATGCCTAACCCTAACCAAGTCTTCACCCTAAAATGAATGATGCCCCTTATGGGGACCTCCAATCTGTCCCATAAGGGAAGCCAGTCCCCACACGTGACTATGTAAACAGATGTAGGTCCCCACATGTATAGTAATGCTAGACCACACACACACACACACACACACACACACACACACACACACACACACACACACACACACACACACACACACACACAGTCTGATAAACAGCCTCACACACAGGTACAGTCTAATAAACAGCCTCTCACACACACACACACACACACACACACACACACACACACACACACACACACACACACACACACACACACACACCACACGTACAGTCTGATAAACAGCCTCACAGACACACACACACATGTACAGTCTGATACACAGCCTCACACACACACACACACACACACACCACACACACACACACACACAGAGACACACACACAGACACACACACAGACACACACACACACACACACAGACACACGCACACACAGACACACACACACACACACAGACACACACACACACACACACACACACACACACACACACACGTACAGTCTGATAAACAGCCTCACACACACACACACACACACACACACACACACACACACAGAGACACACACACAGACACACGCACACACACACACACACACACAGACACACACACACACAGACACACGCACACACACACACACACACACACACACACACACACACACACACGTACAGTCTGATACACAGCCTCACACACACACACACACACACACACACACACACACGTACAGTCTGATACACAGCCTCACACACACACACACACACACACACACACACACACACACACAGTCTGGTACACAGCCTCACACACACACACACACACACACACACACACACACACACACACACACACACACAGTCTGATACACAGCCTCACACACACACACACACACACACACACACACACACACAGTCTGATACACAGCCTCACACACCCCAGACCTCCTCTCTCTTTCTGCCCCAGGTGTCCTCTGCTCCGGTCTTTGCTGTCTTTTGTCCGCTAAGTACTAGTTTACAATATTGATGAGGCCTGGAGGTACGACCAGCAGCAGGACACACAGTCTGGGGCTTCTTACACAGTAAGTGTGTTAGAGTGGTTTGTGTATTTAAAGACTGTACGTGTCAGGGGTTATGATGTGTGTGCTCATGTGTGATGTGGACTTTTACAGTTCATGAGGAGTAGGTCAACGACACATGTCGGCTCTGCACACCGCCTTCAAGCTGAAGGAAATACTACACCGTGAAAGCAGTGACTCAGAGCATCGGAGTGAAGGCGTTAATCCGTCTAACCACCTACAGGCTTTATTTCTATGCTGCCATGTTAAGATGGACACAACACTATAATGAGGGGACGATATGTTGCACTGTGTGAATGAGAAGCAGGCAGATGCTGAAAAGGGTCAGAGCTGAGAGGAAGAGGAATAACTGGAAACATAAAGCTGAATGAAAAAGGAATGAAGATGAAACGAGGTGAAATAAAGGTACAAAGAAAAGTGGGAAAAAGCTTTAATTAGAGTAATTAGAATGTAGTGTAATGAAGATGATAAAGTGAAGGGGATAAGTGGAAAATAGTGGAAGATAAAAGAGTAAAGTTGAATCATGTGGAATACATTTATTCTTTAAAATACATTTAGAGAATAAAGTCACCTCGTTGAGTGACAGTCAGAACGCGACAGGATGTGTTGACTTCTCCTCCTCTTCCTCACCCCTCCACTCAGCCGGAGCGTCCACAGCATCGGCTCAGTTAACAAAATCAATAAGGCTGCATGTGTGTGAACGTGTCGTGAGGAGTGTATGGGTGTGTGGGGGGGAGGAGAGTGTGTCTGTGTGTGTGCAGGTGAGAGAGTCGCTCCCAAGGCGGGACGTCCCTTTCCCTCACATCAATTATTGAGGCGTCAGGACACACTGAGAGCTCCGGGAGGGGGGTCACAGGTCAGGAGACCGGGGCTCCGACGGGCTTTCAGGGAGCTCAGGGTCCCTCACCCGACACACACACACACACACACACATACACACACAGGTTCACACACACACACATAGGGCTGTGCATTGAATCCCTCACACACTGTGCAAGTGATTCTAGCCTTTGACAGGAAGCTGATTTTGCCACCACTGTTCAACATATTGAAATTGAACAAATTTTGTACTGAAATATTGACAACGAAGCCTCTTGTCAGGCCATCATAACACGTGGAACAGTGTTATACCAATGTTTAAAATCTGACATGAAATGCAAATTCATCAGAAACTCCTTTAGCTTGGACGTTAGGACCGGCCCACCTCGGACAGACCCGATTTCTGTCATGGAAGTCCTGCTAAGACCCCCTGGTTATAACATTACAGGTCATTCAGCTAGCGCTTTTGTCCAAGCGACTTACATTCACTCCAACACCCCAAGGCATGCCTGCGGGAGCAATTTAGGGTTAAGTATGTTGCCCAAGGACACTTTGACATGTTGACTGCAGGGTATCAGGATCAAACCAGATGAAGCTACTTTACATTTTTATGCGGACGATACCGTGATGTTCTGTGCAGGTCCCTCCATTCAGGAGGCTGGTGTTAAATTACAGGCTGTTTTTAACACTATTCAGACTCAGCTCTCTGAACTAAAGCTTCTTTTAAATGTGGATCAAACCAAGGTAATACTCTTTTCTAAAGCTAAAAAGACACCAGAGCCTGTTTTAGATATTGTAACTACGCAAGGAATAAAACGTGAAGTGGTTACCTGTTACAAATACCTGGGTATCTGGCTTGATGATTGTCTCATCTTTTAAACTTCATGTCAATAACCTGCTTAAAAAGCTGAGGGTTAGGCTAGGTTTCTTCTGCAGAAACAAGTCCTGCTTCTCGCTTGAGGCCAGGAAAAGGCTCTGTGACCTTTGACCTGTGCTGGACTATGGGGATCTGGTCTATATGAATGCACCTGCCCATTGCCTGGTCAAGTTAGATGCTGCGTATCACAGCGCTCTGAGATTTGTGACAAACTGTAAAGCATTAACCCATCACTGTACCCTGTATGCAAGGGCTGGTTTGCTTTCACTAACTGTACGGAGGCTCAGTCACTGGTACATTTTATATACAAAGCCATGCTAGGGAAACTTCCATCTTATATCTGCTCCCTGATCTCAGAATTGCAAGTGGCTACTGCCTGAGATCGAATGCTGTGGTTTTATTAAATGTGCCAACTGCTAGGACTGTCTTAGGGAAGACAGCTTTTAGATGCGCAGCTCCTCTGTCTTGGAATAGTCTGCACATTAAATGGAAACTGAACAATCTGGTGCCACTAAATGTTTTTAAGGCTCGGTTGGATGCTACTCAATCGGAAGCTATTGGTACCTGTTTATGTGGATAATTATGTAAATGATGCTGTATGATGTCCTTTTGTTGTTCTGTTTATGTTTTTATTAGTGCTGTCAAAATTATCGCGTTAACGGTGGTAATTAATTTTTTGAATTAATTGCGTTAAAATATTTAACGCATTTAACGCATGTGCAGAATGGCCCGCCCCATACGTGCCACCAGTGGCAGCGCCAGGGTATGGCTGGGGTAGGCTACACCCATACCAAGAAATGGCTTAGCCCCACCATGAAAAATGATGTTAAAGTAAGCAAAATAAAGTCTGCCAACTCGCGCGGAGTAAATTGCACAGACAGCAGTTAGTAAGACTGATTTCAGTAGCCACGGTTTTGAAAACTTTTAATAATGATAATAATTCCTTACATTTATTATAGCGCTTTTACAATGACTCAAAGCGCTTTTACATATACACACATTACACATATATCATACATGCAATGGTCAGAAACTGTGGACAATACCCACAGGAGCAAGTTCAGGTGAAGTGTCTTGCCCAAGGACACACCGGCTTTACAGACGCAGCAGCGGCGGGTTTCACCCCTTGATCTGATGATCATTGCACAGCGCACTGCGCCACACCGTCCATCTTCACGCCTGACGAGGTCATCGAGGCGCTTTTACAAGTATACATTGGTATCATACATGTACTGTGGACAATACCCACACGTAGTGATCGTCTTCTCAATAGAACATCTTTGATAACGGCGTGGTGTTGTTGCAGGAAGTCCCGACGGAGAATACTCTTGCTGTAGTACAGGGCAGAGCCATATAATAGTAATAATATGGCTCTGGTACAGGGGTGCACATCACTGGTACGCAGGTTATGTGCGTAATCTGAAATGCGTACCGTCACTTGTGTCACAAAGCGCATTTGCGTACCGACCGTACTTGTGAAGCTTTTCCAGAAGGCGGTTAGATCACCGGACGACAGAGTCGGTCTCCGTGTGCACAGACAGGGCTGCTGTTAACGTCGGTCTGTACAACGGAACTGTGCCAAAACTACGCCAACCGGCTGCGGAGGGAGACTCCCCCCTTCACTGGAGAACTGCGCTAAAACAGCTGATCACAACGTTCACACTCTGTGGTCACGAAGTACTCCACTAGCCCCCCCCCTGTCGACTTTCCTGAAGTACTCCCCGTTGATAGAAATCAACACGTAATGAATTAAGACCCCACGGTTTGATGATTGATAGGTGTGTGGGTTGTCTTTCATTTTGACACGCAGAAAATTTTTATAATAAACATAGATACTGTATGTTAAATGGATATATCCGCCTTCTTTCATTTATCTTTCCATTCCCACAACAATATACATAAATAAATGGCATATTTTGGACATAGTTCGAATGGTGATTAATCATGATTAATTAATTTTTAAACTGTGATTAATCTGATTACAAATGTGTAATCGTTTGACAGCCCTAGTTTTTATGTTTCATGTGGAACTACTTGAGCAGGTCTCCCTTGGAAAAGAGATCAATGATCTCAATGGGATTTGTCTGTATAAATAAAGGTTTGAAATGAAATGAAATGAAACCCCTGACCCTCTGATTGATAGATGTCTATTTACCCCCTGAGCCAAAAGGCAAATGTTACATTTCTGTGTATGATGTTAATAATGTGACATACTACAAGTTTCAACACACAAGATCCAAGATCAGAGGTCTGACTGAGCTGCGTAATGATGCAGAAAGCTTGATCGAGTGTAATGAGCAGGGTCAACACTCAGTATTTGAGTTACTGTTATCTTATCATCTACTTATTGTTCCTATACAACCCTGATGATAACCCTAATGCGGGTTGTATAGTTCAAACATGTCAATGTAATGTTGTAAATTGAAGCACAACCAAAAAAAACACGACAAAACTACGAAGTTAGGTTTAATAGAATACCATGCTTGGCTTGTTGTACGATGTATGTGTCTTTATTTAAATAGTGTCCTGGGTGTAAAGTGAGTTGGTTGGAACTAAGTAGCACCATAAATAGACTGCAGGTACTCTTTGTTTTTGACTTTCACAAATACATGTTTTAATCAATCGTAATCAGGGAATTTCCTTTAAGCCCCTGTCACACTGTCCCGAAATGGACTCCCGATGGACACACGATAAAGGAAATGTTCAAATTTGGCTGTGATCGTAGCATCGGGCCATTCGTGAGGGCATCTATGCCATCGTATGACCGCCGGTGGAGTTTCTCAGGCTCCGGCAGCAACTTCGTGAGCGGCAACTTCGTAAGGCACTCGTGAGGGCATCTTGTCAAGTCGTGTCATCTTCGTGTTATCATCGGTGCATTCGCCCCCACTCTGATCGGGGCGAATGCCCGATGGCACCGAGGATAACAAGATGCCCTCACGATGGCCTTACGAAGGGCAAAATTGACACACGAATTCAACACGAAAATGAACCTTCTAAAGGTCCTTCGGCAATTTTTTGACATGCCAAAGATTTTGCCTCCGCTCACGAAGTTGCTGCCGGAGCCTGAGAAACTCCACCAGCGGTCATACGATGGCTTAAGATGCCCTCACGAACGGCCCGATGTTGCTACGATCACAGCCGAATTTGAACACTTCCTTTATCGTGTGTGCATCGGGTTGTTTTATTGCACAACAAAATCATGTAAACATATTATGTAAATAACCCAATTTGTGTTCTGTGAAACTAAAAAGGATATAATATATTATGTTGAAGCACAGTTGACAGGAAGTTGTTGTTGTTGCTATGGAAACAACATTACGGAGAAAACGTAATATCTTCTACATATAAAGACGGAGAAAGTAAAGAACAAAGTCTGAAGATATCAGTACAGTATCATAGTACTGTAACATAATTGTTTTTGGTACTTTCGTTGCAGTTGTATGTCTTAAATGTAATGTAAATGTTGCCTTCGTGTGGTTCGGGGCCATCTTCGTGCAAAATTCACAATTCCATATTCGTGTGTCCATCGGGTGTCAATTTCGGGACAGTGTGACAGGGGCTTTAACAATGTTATTGCGTTGGTTGTAATGCATGTACTGAGAGCTCTCGCGTCGTGAAACGCCTGTACTGTTGAGAAACTTCCCTATCAGAATCAGACCTGCAGTGATGTGCTTTCTCAGCATCTGCAGTGTTATGTGTTCATCTTGAAGCACACTTCCCCAGCAGCTCCGAGGGCCTTTGTCAGGATGGTGCAGATCCACCTCCTCTCTCACCGTCCTGTCCATCTCCAAAGATGTCTGCACACTTTGAAGGAGTTACTCCACCACTCAATCTTCATCATGCCTCCCCTTGCCTCTTCACCATTTTTAGGAGGCCTATTCCTCCAAACCGGATCTGGTTCAAGAACCGTTCTTTTGCTTTTCTGGTGCTGAACCGGTTCTTCTCTGTAGCACCACTTGTGTTTCCACCGCTCAGAGCCCGAGTGGAGCTCGAGTGAAGCTGCGTCATTGCGTCATCGTTTGCGTCATCGTTTGCGTCATCACGTAAAAATCCCTCATATCGACAACAACAATGATCCCGGTAGTCTTTCTTGATTTTTATTAGCTTGTTGCTTTTTGCTCCAGAGTCCGGTGGTATCCAGCGAGGCCTACTCCCACTGCAGCTGCTGCAAAATAGCTTTAGACCACATTGTGCAGTCCAACTTCTTCTGTACCTCTTGCGTTGACCAAAGCCCGAGGACGTAATTTCTCTCTTCAGCGGCATCCATCCTGGTTCGTAGTTGTGTGTGTTGCTGAACAGAATTTGCGGCATTTCCGCCCCCCCCCGCCTCCGACGTAAGCGTGAAGTCTTGGTTCTTGGTTCTTGCCGGGCAGCCGAGTGGGGCCAGCTAAGAACCGGTTTCGGTGCTCAGAGCAGGAAGAACCAAAGCTAATTCAGGCTGTAGCCCGGAACTGGCTCTGGAACCGGTTTGGTGGAAAAGGGGTATAAGACCACAGAAACCCCTTAACCCCCCTCACTTTAAAAACACCATCATCCCAACACAACCTCCTCTTCCACCCTCTGTCCATCTCCAAAGATCACTGCACACTTTGAAGGAGTTACCCCACCACTCCATCTTCATCATACCTCTTCATCATTTTAGGCTATTCGGGCCTATAAGACCACCTAGAACCCCTTCAGTCCCCCTCACTTTAAAAACACCATCACCCCACCTCCTCCTCCACCGCTGGCTACATTAAAGGTAGGATGGCTGATGCGTGTAGCGTTAAAGGGGGGGGGGGGCCGGCAGCCTGTGTCTGGGCCGGGGCCCGGCTCATGAAATATTGACGGGCGAGTGTCCCTTCCAGGAGCTCACTCGGTGTTGGGAGGAGGAGGAGGGAGGAGCGGGGGGGGGGGGGAGGAGCAGGAGGGCCACATTAATATTTCAGACTGCAATCTCCTGCTTGACAAACTCTCCCACGTGATTGGGTAAAAAGCTGCTTGCATTGCCGAGTCTCCCCCCCCCCCCCCTCCAACACAACATCATCCCCTTTCCACTCTCTCTCTCTGCATTTCTTTCTTCTGTTTGCTGACTCCCCCCCCCTCCCCCCCTCCTCCCTCCTCACCTCGTGCTTTTTAACCAAATTTGATATCTGAGTCTGGGTCAGAATCAGAATCACTTTATTTGTCCCGCGACGGGGAAATGTACGGTATTACAACAGCAACAGTGCAGACTGATTCAAAAGAGTAAACTTACACATTATATATATTTTAAAAAACTAATAAGAGATAAGTACACCATGGTAAAAAGTAGCAGTATGGTTTTAAAAATGTAGCATATAGAAATATAGAAGTACCCGGTAGTGTTTAAAGATTGAAAAATAAATTGAAACAAAGTGTGAGGGTAAATTGCACAAAGTTTATTTTTTACCGGCAGTGTTATTGTACGTCCGTGGTATAACACAGTCTTCACTGAAAAAACTGAAATGTTTACTTTAATTAAATATATTATGTCAAATAAAAAAATCACATAACTGTATTAGGTTACTTGAAAGAAATTATATTATACAGCTTCAACTTAATAACTAACCTATGTTTGTGTGCGTGTGTGTGTGTGTGTGTGTGTGTGTGTGTGCGTGCGTGTGTGTGCGTGCGTGCATCTCTGTGTGTGTGTGTGTGTGTGTGCGTGCGTGCGTCTCTGTGTGTGTGTGTGTGTGTGTGTGTGTGTGTTGTGCGTGTCTCTCTGTGTGTGTGTGTGTGTGTGTGTGCGTGCGTGTGTGCGTGCGTGCGTGCGCGCGCGTGCGTGCGTGTGTGTGTGTGTGTGTGTGTGTGTGTGTGTGTGCGTGTGTGTGTGTGTGTGTGTGTGTGTGTGTGTGTGTGTGTGTGTGTGTGTGTGTGTGTGTGGAAGGAGGTAATTAATTACGGCCAGTGATTTTTGCCACCCTCGGCTGGTTGTGGCCCCGCGCTCGAGGCCTCCGGGGGCCCCGCCTGAGGGTCCCGCCGAATGAAGTGGCATCCATTTTTTATGAAGAGCAGGTTATCCTATTTAGTCAGATTAAAACAGGCGAGCAGGAGAAGGAGGAGGAGGAGGAGGAGGAGGAGGAGGAGGAGGAGGAGGAGGAGGAGGAGGAGGAGGAGGAGGAGGAGGAGGAAGCGACAGATCCACGGAGAAAAACTGAACCTTCCTCCCATGTCCCCCTCTTTTCCTCCTCCCCCCCTTTTTCCGTCTGCTTTACTTTACTCTTGAGTAAAGTAAGAGCTTCACTCAAAAACAACCACCACCGCCACTCCCACCCACCCGTGTCACCCCACCCACCCACCATTAACCTGGTTATGGGTGCAGAGTGCTTTGCTGACCCTTTGCCAGGTGTGGCATAACCCTTCTTTCTCCATCTCCGTCTCCATAGTTCCTTTTACTCCATTTATTTTCCCGTCTCACTTTTTGTCTTAATACGTCTCTTCCTTTTTTACTTCTCTGCTATTTCTGTCTCTGCCTCTCTCTTGCCAGTGTAAGGGTGTATTGCTCCTCCACAGTGCCGCTTGAACAGTGGATGATTGATTTCTGATTGCTTTTGAAGGCAGGAGATTGTTTACAGCCATGTTTCCTTGCTTGTTGGTAACACAGCGATTGGAGCAAGCCAAGCACAGAAACCTGAACAAAAACCTGTCATATTCTTTTAAAATCACATATTTACAAATATCTTGACAGTAGGAAACATTAATGTGACTGAAATGGTAAATTCCACTGTAAATAATTCAGTGACAGCAACCATTTATTCATTGGATGGTTCTTTGGCTCCGCCCACTATTATGTTATGCACCCAGTAAGATATGTGTTTGTATAACTGCCATTTTCTGTTCTTCAACATCTATGTTTCTCGGCTCCCGCTGTGGCTACATCCTGAATATAAAGACAGTTATAAGGAGAAGGGGGAGGGGGAAAGAACACAGATTTGACATTTATAAAAGTATACACATCATGTACAAATATTCTCATGCAAATTCTGTCTTACACCCTCCGTCCTGTAGCTTCTCTGGCGATATCGTGTTCATGCTGCAGACTGTCGTAGGCTGGATAAATGCTTAAAGACCAGCTGCCAGGATAACTTACCGTCCTCTGGGCGATGGAGGTGTGAGGTATATATAATATATATATTTATATACAAATATACACTCCTCCTTGACTTCATCACAACCAGAAAGCAACCACACCACCCCCCGGTGCAGTTAGGAAGAAACCAACCCCAAAAGCCTCAGAGCCGGATGAATGAATAACACTTGCACTTCTGTCATTTTCCTAAAACATTTAGGTGATGAGCGAAGAGCGTGAGTCAGAGAGCAGTGTGTGTGAGGAAGCCTCTGCAATGTGACTTCTTCAGTAAAAACCTCCCCGTTTTAAACATATTTCAGATTTTTTTCAGACCAATGGGAAGAATATCTTTATTTGATGTTTTTATTTGATCAACTTTGTCTATTTGCATTTCTTAAATCTAGAGAAATGATAAGATAATGCCTCCTTTACATCGATACATAACATTTCAATCAATCAATCAATGTTTATTTATATAGCCCAATATCACACATGTTACATTTGTCTCAGTGGACTTCACAGTGTGTACAGAATATCAGTATGACAATACGACACCCTCTGTCCTTAGACCCTCTGTCCTTAGACCCTCTTCCTCAGACCCTCTGTCCTCAGACCCTCTGTCCTCAGACCCTCTGTCCTTAGACCCTCTGTCCTTAGACCCTCTGTCCTCAGACCCTCTGTCCTCAGACCCTCTGTCCTTAGACCCTCTGTCCTCAGACCCTCTGTCCTCAGACCCTCTGTCCTCAGACCCTCTGTCCTTAGACCCTCTGTCCTCAGAACCTCTGTCCTTAGACCCTCTGTCCTCAGACCCTCTGTCCTTAGACCCTCTGTCCTCAGACCCTCTGTCCTCAGACCCTCTGTCCTCAGACCCTCTGACCTTAGACCCTCTGTCCTCAGACCCTCTGTCTCCTCAGACCCTCTGTCCTTAGACCCTCTGTCCTCAGACCCTCTGTCCTCAGACCCTCTGTCCTCAGACCCTCTGTCCTTACCCTCTGTCCTAGACCCTCTGTCCTTAGACCCTCTGTCCTCAGACCCTCTGTCCTCAGACCCTCTGTCCTTAGACCCTCTGTCCTTAGACCCTCTGTCCTTAGACTCTCACATCGTACAAGGAAAAACTTCCAGAGAAACCCCACGGTTTAAAGGGAAAATGGGAGAAACCTCAGGGAGAGCAACAGAGGAGGGATCCCTCTCCCAGGACGGACAGACGTGCAATAGATGCCGTGTGTAAATCGAAGAGATAATACATTTGTTTGGAAATGCATGTGTGTATAATAGGAAGATGAATCCACGAGGATATCCATCCATATTTCAGATAAAGCTCTTAATGGTTACCCTATTCAACAGGGTCCCTTAAGAACAGCTATCATTGATATTTTTAGGTTAACAATGTCTTGAAATGTTATAATAGAAAGTGTTTCTGGAGCTTCACACTTCTTACCGACCTCTTTCTGTTTTGGTCCACTCTCATTACTCTCATGTTGTCATTTTCATAAACCGAATTTAAAGACACATGATGATTGTGTAATAGTCAATGGTCGGTAAACAGTGGAGGGATACAAGTTAAAGGTATGCTACTTTTGGAGAAACCAGCTCGAGTGCGCTAGAATTTGAAAGTCCACAACTGAAAAAATCTGCCCCTTCCTTCAGACTTCCTTTAGAGCCCCTCCTCCAACACACACGGACGCGTACATGACCAATGAGGGCACGAGGTAAGTTTGTGCCCAGATGGAAGGCTGACAGGCAGGTAGGCCATCCAGTTACTTTAGCCGGCTCAGATGATTGGTCGTGCTTTTTACAGCACCGCGGCTTCCACAGGTGAGATATTTTAATGTATTCATTGTCAAAGCATTTAATGTATTCATTGCTATCGGGATGTTAAGAGCATTCCATGAAATATAACAACAAGTGTTTCTGAAGTGAATTACCTACCCCACCTTTAAGTAAGATGAGAAGAAGAGAAAATATTGTGAACTGTTACAGTTTGATGAGGTGAATTTTGGATTAAACATGAAAGCATTATCTTTAAGCAAACTAGATCTCATCTTAAATTCTCCTGTTCCCTCCTCTCCTCTCCACCGACGTCTTAGCGTGTGTCTAGTTCTTTTCTTCATCTTGTCTTCATCCCCATAGCCTCCCTCAGCCCCACTTCACCCCATCCATCTCCACCTCCCTCTCTTCTTCTGCTTCTTCTTTCTTCTTCTACCTGTGCCGCTGTGGGAGGTTTCTGTTAAATGATGCAGGAGGCGGCAGACAGAACGGTAACATGGCAAAGCCAATGGCACGTAAAAACTAGCATGGCCAGCATGAAACATCCTCCTGGGGTTAGAGGTGGAGGAGAGGAGCTCGGCTGGTGAAGGTTGAGCGGGGGGAGGGGGGGGGGGAGAAATGTGAGAGGTGAGAGCCAGAAGAAGAGAGGCAAAGAAACAGAGGAGACTCTTGAGGAAAAGCTACGATGCTAAAGGCAAGGGTCACATGTACGATGGAGGATGTCATGACAACACTAGTAGGACACTCTGCTATGTGTTTTTACTGTCAGCTGATTGGTTGTGTAAGTCTACAATATTAAATAATAATAACATTACAGAAACTTCATTATCCAGCATGTCCGAACAGAGTTGGTGCAATCCGGTCATTCCACATCAATACATGGGGTTTCTCAAAGCAGACCTATGACAAATAAGGGTTGTGGCATATTAACATAACATGTGTTCAGTTTTTTACCAAACCATGAGGACATCAGTGCTTTTAGCTGCACTGCTCCCAGACTCTGGAACTCCCTCCCCCCGCACATCCGACAGTCAGACACAACCACCATATTCAAATCCCAATTAAAAACCCACCTGTTCAAATCTGCTTACTCACTGTAGTGCTCCCCATTATATGTTTCATTTGTGTCCACTTGACTGTCTCCTCCATGATTTCCTGTTTGTGTTTTTATCTTGTTCTGTTGCCTCTTAGCTTTTATTTTATTTATTTTTAATTTATTTTTTTTATTTTTTTTAAATAGTACGGTGTCCGTGGGTGTCATGAAAGGCGCCTAAAAATAAAATGTATTATTATTATTATTATTATTATCAAGCACAACCACAACATGTCAATGATATCAAAGATGAATAGGGTGGTGCAGGAATGAGTCAACATTTTCCCGCTTTCCCCTTGTATTCAAAAACAAGGATTTTTGCTTCGATACCTGAAGTAAGTTCTGAGGGTAACACAAGTTGAGGAGATTTTCACGCTTTGTTATACGGTATAAAATACGTCAGTTAAAAGCCCGCTTTTTTCGTAGCGTTTATGTTTTATAAAAACGGCCATTGCTAACAATTGAGTCACTAGCCGCCTTTAGCTTAGTGGTGGTGATGCTCAGCGATGTGAACCATCGCATATTTATTCATATTTACAATGTCCCGTAAATATGTGTAGACTATCTTGCTGAACAAAACATGTAAGTATCATAAACGTGTGTTTGCCAAAGAGATAATTTGCTGCTATATTCCAAAATCCAAAGGAGAAATCCATTGTCGCGGTAGCCCTTGCGACGCTAACTTGCAGGTCGGCCTCTGAAATCATTATGAATAGGGAGCTAGAATATTCACTAAGGATGTGATGTGATGAAGGTAGCCTAAAAGTCTTTATTTAGGTAAATGTTCTTTCTCTCATAATCACTGTTTTTACATAATGTTTGCATTGATGATAACACACAATATACTACTTGGTCAAAACTAGATAGAGAAAATAATTATGGCAGATTTTATTAACTTCCATTTTCACTTTCAATTTGAACTTTCAATGACCATTGTGTTGCTTGCTTCTCCGACGGTTATTGTACCACCTTACAGTACGAGAAGTTGAACTAGTAAGACAAAAACGAACAGAGCGATGCCTCCTCTGCCTCTTCACCTTTAACAATGTATCAGACCGCCAGGAGTCTCTGCAGAAATGTGAACGAAGGGAGAGAGTGGAGGAAAGAAGATACATGCACACACCTTAATGTACACACTCTGGCCCGACACTCTTGACCCTCACCTCTGAGCAAAGCACAGAGCTGGTCTGATCCGAAACACACACACACACACTGACACACACACTCTGCGTCTCTCCCTACAGAGCTGTCCGGGCAACAGAAATCATGACTCTGTGTTAGTGCTCCGAGTCCAGCCATGCAGAAAATGTAAGGAAGTAACTCGGGAACTTACACACAGATTCACACACGCCACTGCATTTCCTCACGCCGTGTTCTAAAGGACAAGGCCGGTGGGACAGTCAGTGAGCGAGAATCAATGAGGACGCTGTGTGTGTGTGTGTGTGTGTGTGTGTGTGTGTGTGTGTGTGTGTGTGTGTGTGTGTGTGTGTGTGTGTGTGCGTGTGTTTGTGTGTGCGTGCGTGCGTGCGTGCGTGTGTGTGTGTGTGTGTGTGTGTGTGTGTTTGTGTGTGCGTGCGTGCGTGCGTGCGTGCGTGCGTGTGTGTGTGTGTGTGTGTGTGTGTGTGTGTGTGTGTGTTTCGTTCCTAGAAGATGAATGATGGCTTTTACTTTATAGGACCAAATGTTGGTTTGTCAACTCTTTGCTAAGTGAACCAAAATTACGAAATGATGTGCCTCTCCATAATTGTGTAATGTTGTTCATGTTCTCTGTTCTTTATTGACTGTTTATTTATCTGTAGGTGTTTTTGGATGGAAATCTCAAAAATTGGCTCTCTTTGGGTCTCCACCACCTTCTCACGTAAAGCTATCTTTAGCTACTCGATGTTACACTTTCTTCACTAGCTTGTTGCTAACTACTGTACTACTTTATCCTGGGCACATAGTTTACATTGGCTTAATTATTTACTACTGACTGACTAATTCTTATGTAGAGATTCGTTTCAGTTCAAACTGGTAATGCAAAGTGGATCTGTGGATTATCCAGGGTCGGCTCTAGAACAAATCGAATGGGGGGGGCAATCATTTACCAAGGGGGGGCACACACTGCCGTCAACAACCAACACACAAACACCAACGCAACTTCAATTTCAAAAAACATGCTGTAAAGTCTATTGTCTTTCACACACATTGCAGGGTGTAGTGCTATTGTATAGCGCACCTGACTTGTGCATACATGCACGGTTGTGGCACGACCACCAAAACAGAAACATATAAGGACAGAGGGTGTCGTTTTCTCATACTGATATTCTGCACAATCTGTGCTGTTGTATTTGCTGTAAAGTGTCTTTACTGTAGGTTATTTTTTATTATATGTACAGCACTTTGGCTCGACCAAAAATCGTTGAAAAATGTGCTATATAAATAAAACTTGATTTGATTTGATATGGACATAAGCCACCATATAAAAAGTGTGCAAATGTATTTAGTATCCTATCCATGTGAACATGTTTTAGGTGGGGGTGGACCTAACCTCCTCTAGGGGGGTCTGGGGGCATGCTCCCCCGGGAAGATTATTTTTAAAATATTGAAGTTAAATGCATCAATCTGGTGCACTTTGAGAGCTAAATGAAGAGATCTATGGATAGCCTACATCTCTCAGCATCCATATGAAACAGAACTGTACACAGATTTACTTTTTCTTTATGGATATTTTACTAATCACTCCGCTTTTAAACTGTATTCTTGTGTTACTGTCCTATAGTATTTCATACCCGTTTTTCATTTATTCTCTTTTCATTTATTCCTCGAAAATACTTACATAAATGGTGACCAAACCGTTTAAGACCCACTGAGATAACTTACACTAAAGTGAACTATCTAAACACTGAGAGAGTCCTTACCTCACTGAGCTGATGTTATACGATCCTCTCAGTCTGACAGGAGAGGACTCTCCTCCACCTTGGTGTAGAAACAGCCCTTTATATCCGTTAGCATAGCTAGCTAACCAGATGCTAACAACATTCCACGTTACCGCTCGCGCACTCACAAAATGCGCTCGTGCCACACACACACAGAGCCGAGCTTGAATGAAACACAGAAACCCAAGTACTTGTACTGTACTGTATATCATATTATTTTCGATGGCTTTACTGTATAATCAGTATAACAGATGAACAGATCGCCACTGGGCTTTCATCTAAACACACAGCCACGTAATGATAACAAAAAAAAGGTCGGGGGTCATTGGTCAAGCAACACACCAATCAGAGAGCAGCAGTGAGCACACCTCAGGCTGTGTTTCATATTTTGTATTCTTTATTTCTGATGTATTTCACACAAAAAACCTTTAGTGGAAACGTTTTCACTTATATGATTAAAAAAACGGCAAAGTGGCAAGGCTTGCCCACCCTGCGTTGGGGGGGCACAGTGACTCATTTGGGGGGGCATGGCCCGCGAATGACCCGCGAATGATCCCCCATGACGCCGACCCTGGGATTATCCAGATGAGTCGATCTGCAGTTTTCTTTTTTTTAAGATAATCTATTTTGGACCGAATTGCATCCATCTCTTTTCTATAATTGCAGACAAAGTAGTATACTATAGGGCAATTTAACAGTTGAAGAAAGAATATATTTCAAATGATGAATTCAGAGACGGTTGCACACGTTTGAATCCAGGTGCAGATTTAATGAATTGTAACGATTTTCTGGTTTTAAATTAATAAAACACTGAGGATTGTAGAGCCTTGTCTGAGAAATTCAACCTCAGTGCTGTCTAGTTGAGTCTATGCTAGTCTGTGCTTTGTAAATATACAATATGAATGCACCTATCATCACATATTTTAAGGTGTTTTCCTGCGTTATTCCAAGCTTTTTGTCTTCAACCTATTCCAGTCAAGTTGCCGTTTTAAAATGTGTAGAAAACATGTGTTAGGTGCTGCATAGATGCCCCAGGTAGTTGACAGGTGCGGGTCCTCTAAGCTGAAAACACTCTTACAAATGCATCTGAAAGGCCTACAACCAACCTCACTGTGCTGACGTCCCTACAGACATGTCTCATGAGTGGACAGAACAGACACATGTGTAGTGAAAAAGCAACAAAACAGTCACTGACACACTTCACTGGACACTATAGATAATGGCAGATCTCTCCCTCTCTCTCCCTGTCCCAAAGGGCCGGCTGGAAAGACATTTCAGCCCATCTTCAAAACATCCAAGTGTCCAGTTTGGTACAGAGTGCGCCTGTCTTTGAACACATTAAGTGCATTTCCATCACAGCTTCCCAGTTCCATATGATGGTGAAGTTACACAAATATTGTTGTCATCAAAATGTTAAAGCGAAGGAATATAATCGGGACTATTTCTTCTGTAGAAAGTAGTTCCAGTTAAGATGGTAAGTTGCTGTAAGGTTGATGTAATGGGATTTTAGTTTTTAGAGAAATTTTTTCAACACCATAAACAAAATTGTATTAATCTCTTTTGTATTGAGGTGAACTCTAAACATCTTGTAAACAGGAATCTCAAAAACCCCAGAGCTTGTATTGTGAAAGGTAAGAATGGTAGGAGTGCATCTGGAAAGTGAAGTATTTGCCACGATAAATAAAAAATAAAAAAGTTTGCCGTCTTGGTGGCTTTTAATTAGGATGAGAATGCTTTGAAAAATTGATCTGGTTGCAAAAAACGACTGCATTTCTTTTTCGAGGAGAAATACCGTGGAAACATTCATAGTGTCAAACTATAGTGACATGCCAATTAATCACGTGAACAAACTTGCCCTTGTGAATAATAGTCCAAACGTTGTACACAGCTTTTTGACTGAGTGAATATATGTTGTTCTAACCTCCTTCGAAGCATGTCTTTAAGAGGTTTTTTGGGGGGCTAAGGGGTCATTAAGCTCACTCGCTCCCAACCCCTGAAAGACCACGTTAACTTTCAGTGAAAAACACGAACAAAACCCATCAAAACTGGAGGTAAGATGTTTTACTCCCCACCACTCAGGACGAGATTACTCCATTAATGGACCTGCCTGCCGTCTCTCTCTCCCCCACCAACACTCTTACAGTACTCTTCCACCTAGTGAATTATGATGGAGGGGCCCCTTGTTTTTCTGCCTCTGGCCGGCTCGCTGTCCACTCAGTGCACTCTACTGTACATCATGCACACTTCACATTTAAACACAGAGCAAAATGGGATGGAGGGAGGTATCGGATCGGATCGATGGAGATAAAGTTTGGAAAGAGACACGCTGCACGACTTTAAACGTGATTCTAGTCACAGTTTCTCCAAAAAGGCTGAACCCTAACCTAAGCTTGCATTGGACATGGAGACAGATATCAAGACAAGGGTCAGGACGTTGTACAGTTCAGTCAAATCACCAAAAGGGATTTTATTTTTGGTCTACTACAGTATGGGTACAACTTGAACTTGAAATGTCCTACTTCAGCACGGAGAACCACACCCTAGCATTATTACATGTCATAGGTGTAGACGATTTTATCCAAAGCGACTTGCATGCATTCAGTACTGTGGACAATGCCCACAGGAGCAAAGGGTGAAGTGTCTCGCCCAGGGACACAACGACATGCTGACTGCAGTGGGACTCAAACTTGCTACCCCCTGATTCGAAGTCCAGCACATTACCCACTGAGCCACAGCCTCCTGAAGGCATTGGAATTGTAAAAGTTAAAGAAAATACGTGTAATGCTGAAACAGGGCCAGACACATAAGTATGAACATCAGACAGATTTTAAACAAATCTCCAGGTTGCCTGTTTTTCATGGAAGAGGAACGCAGGGCGAAATGTAAATATTGTCATCTCAAACAAGTTTTTGGACGATTCATTTACTCAATTTAAAACGACAGATTGTAAAACGGAGTTTCTCCACAAAGAATCATGCAGAAAGAACTACGTTCAATATTGTGGAAATGTGTAACTAATTTTGCATGACAAAAAAACCTATTACACTGTTCTGGCCCACACAGACATTTAATGCATGCTCACTTTAGTTTTTATTTCTAAATAAAACTATTTTCATAGTCTTTGTAAACCTGTGCTTAACCTGTTAGACTTCATTTTTAGAATTTGTATTCCAAGCAATTAACTTGGTGAGTATAATGCAACCATACTGTGGCTGTGGCTCAGTGGGTAGTGTGCTGGACTTCGAATCAGGGGATAACAAGTTTGAGTCCCACCGCAGTCAGCATGTCGTAGTGTCCCTGAGACACTTCATGGGGATGGGGGGATTGTCCACAGTACTGGATGTATGTAAGTCGCTTTGGATAAAAGCATCTAAGAAATGATATGTAATGTAATATCAGCCAACTGCCAAAGCTATGGAAACGAAATAACCCTACATACTGTATAGATAAAATAATAATGTAGTAAACTATCATTTAACTTAAGGGATATTCACAAACCATACAGAACAACAGGCAGACGGACAGACACAGAGAACTGGAAAAGATGGCGCCTCATGGCCACTATTACGTTGTTTCATGTGAGTCAAAGTGTCCTCTTTAAACAAGGCCTCTGCAGCGCTAATGATGAGCCGCAGACATAATTAGCTCATTAGAAAGACTTTCAAAGTGTTTAGATTAGCTTAATTAGCTTTACTGTCTGTGTGGGAGCATGCACATTCACACACACACACAACACACAGTAATACATAGCACGTGCACACTCAGTCCTTGTAGACCCGGCCTCAAGCTATTGAGCTACGGCCGCAGAGTTCACAAAAAGCTGCTGGTTTTAAAAGTTAAATGCCACTGTGTAAATATATTTCCAGGGGATATCCAGGGAGTAATCACTTTTAATTAAGCAGCTAATCTAGTTGTCCAGCGGTTCTCCGCGGCCTCCCTGAAGTCATTGAAGGAAAATAAATGGGAGAACTGAAAACCCTACGAGGAAATTGCTCGAAAAATCATATCTGAGGTTTCTTAGATTTTCTGTCCCGGGGATAGTGTTACATTCGTGGAATTACAATAAGTCGGCAAATCATAAAAACACGGAGGA
>JAMFTG010002760.1:0-25039 GCA_023974075.1 Chaenocephalus aceratus
ATGAGAGAGGTTCCAGGTTGAATTGAGGCGAATATTTGTAATGTTCAGAGGTTGTTGTTTAATATTCATGAGAATATTTGTCATTGTTCAAATGATAATAAACAATAGCATAAAGCATATTTGTCCACTCATATGTTGATAAGAGTATTAAAAACTTAAAAATATTCCTCTAAGGTACATTTAGAACAGATAAAAAATGTGCGATTAATTTGCGATTAACTTTGGACAAGCATGCGATTAATCACGATTAAATATTTTAATCGACTGACAGCCCTAATATATATATATAAACACTGTTTATATATATCGATGGACCCAACTATCCATTCACCACCACCAGGGTCAGGCTAAGCAGGCCCGGTTCCAGAACAAAATGACTTGGGGTGGATCTGAGATTAGAGAGGGTGCAGGGGTAAAGTGCTATTTGTATAAGTGGACCCAACACCCTCTAGGGCAGGGGGTCCCAACCTTTTCTCCCAAAAGCCCCCCAAATGACTCCTGTTGGAAGTTCCCCCCCCCCCCCCCCCCACACACACACACACAAAGGGGGGGGGGGGGGGCGCAACAGCGGTAATTAAAGTTGAAAAGTCTCAACATGGAAATTATTTGTTAAGATTGACAAACATCATGTGTGTAATTCGTGGCACAATTCAAACAGGATGGAAAGATAATCTTTCTCTCCCCATTGACTTCAATGCATAATCTTTCAGAAATAAGGTCCCATGGGGCGGAAGTAGATGGGCGGGACTTCGCCACTCTATTATACATCCATGCATGCGCCAGGCATCTGGCCCTTCCTACATCCAGGACATGGTTAAACTGTACACCCCAGCGCGTGCACTCCGCTCTGCATCAGCCAAACGGCTCGCTGCACCCTCGCTGCGAGGGGGACCCAAGTTCCCATCAGCAAAAACACGTGGGTTTGCTATCCTGGCTCCAAAATGGTGGAATGAGCTCCCCATTGAAATCAGGACCGCAGAAAGCTTACACACCTTCCGGCGCAGACTGAAAACTCATCTCTTTCGACTCCACTTCGAGCGATAGAATTACTAACAAAGAACTGCTAACAGAGCACTTATATACTAATAAAGGACTGGCTTATCTGAAGCCAGTTGAGTAGCACTTGAAACGATTGGCTCTTTGAAACCTGATGTTCTTATATGATTCTGTTTTCTTCAAGGTTGTGTCTTCCTGGTCGAATGTACTTATTGTAAGTCGCTTTGGATAAAAGCGTCAGCTAAATGTAATGTAATGTAATAACATAAATAATAGAGTAGTTGAACTCGGCTGTGGAGACATTGCTCTCTGTATGCTGTGCCTCTTTGAAAAACATGATTAAAGACTCAGGACAACTCTTTGACTCGTTTATTTCAAGAATTTCCACCACAACATGTAGAAAGCTTTTCATTTCATATTGGTTCAACACAAGTCTCACAACATCAACAGAAGCCAAACAAGTCATCACAACAAGTCAATGAGAAGATAATGAGTTAGAGATGTCACTAAAAGTGGCTTGATGGAAAGTTCTGATTCTGTCTGGATCACCTTTTCAAAGCATATCATTTGTAGGAAGAACCAATAAAAGTGAAACTAACAAAAAAGCTTCAGAAAAGTGTATTTGCACTATCGGAAAACATGATATTAAAATAACCAGTGCACCAAAAATAAACACATGTTTGTTATAATCAGTGTTGGGACTAACTAGTACTCTAACGCATTACTTTTTAAATTCAGTAACTCAGTTACCGTTACTACATGGTGCGTTACTGCGTTAGTATTTTTATATAGTCAACAGCCAGGTGAACAGAGATGAGAACTGTACTTAAGTACAGTACTTAAGTACAGTACTTGAGTAAATGTACTTAGATACTTCCTGTGTCACATGCGGAGACGGGCTGTGGGCGTGTTTGTGTTGTTTACTAACAAGACTATCATGGCGGCGGCGGAGCTCAAGTCTAGTTTCTCCACCTGGAGATATTCTCACTATTTCACTTTTGTCGAGCACAAAGAAAATAACGTTTTAGTTAAATGTAATAGCATGTCCGGGCGGCACACGGCATATGGGACGGAAAACTTTTTCCAACTACCTGGAGAAAGAATATACAAAAATGTAAAGCCAGCTAATATCGATGCTATCCAGATTGCATATAATGCATGTCAAGTTGATCAACAGATTGTATTATTCTCCAATGCAATAACAGAACTGAAATTAAGGCTATAAGGGCATTCATATAATGGGAGCCCTTTTTTAAGTAACTAAAACGCATTACTTTTTGGTGAAAGTAATCAGTAAAGTAACTGAGTTACTTTTGAAATGAAGTACCTAGTAATGGTAACTAGTTACTGGTTTCAGTAACTAGCACAACACTGGTTATAATGAGACAGCAGGAGGTGCAGCTGCAGAGGTTACATGCAATTCATTTCCCCTTTAAGAGATAAGAAATATGGAGTTAATGATCCTCTCTATCTCTACATGCTCTGAACCACTGTCACACACACCTTCAGTGGTAATATCTTCACTTCCCCCTCAGTGTACGCAAGTCATGGTGAGATATGTGGATTAAGAGGTTGCTTTTTCTTTGCACAGAATGAAATGAATGGGCTGTGATTTTAGTTTTTTTTAAGCAGAGGTCAATAATTTGTACGGCCCTTTGAGGATATTGTAAAAATTGAACTGGCCCTTGAGAGGAAAAAGGTTCCCCACCCCTGGTCTAAACTCTCTCTGTGCCTCACCATTAACGCAGCACATTTAAACCACAAACAATACTGCGCAGCGCCGCTCGCGCTCTAACAAGACACGCGCATACACGCAAACAATTCAACAGAACATTCGCCAGCGGCTCTGCGGAGCTCTCACAGCCACCCCGGTATCACGCCGAGACGTGAACATGTGACGCTTTACCATTGCTGGGAGACGTGAAGATGTCACGGTGGGTTTCGAATAACTTACAGTACATCTCTATATACATCGATACAACATTACGTGTTGATAGAAATCAACACGTAACTAAATAAGACCCCACGGTTTGATGATTGATGTGTGGGCTGTCTTTCATTTTGACACACAGAACAATGGGGGCAATCCACCCTTATCCACAATGGAAAGTAATGCACAGCTCTCTTCTCTCTGTGAGGAGCAGCAGGTTCAGCTTTCAGAACAAAGTAACAAAAAACTGAAATGGCATTCATTTTTTAAAATATGTTGTGTAGTAATAGATTTATTTATTTTTCTTCTCAAGAGAGGACCAGAATGTGTATTTTATGGCGATTTGTAATATGTTCTAGAAAAACGATGTGTTTTGGGATATTTGTGGAGTTAGGTGGTCCGCGAGTTTTTTATTGGGTAAGTGGTCCTTGGTATGAAAAAGTTTGAGAAACACTGCTTTAGAAGCTTCATTAAGACTGTACAACTGAATGATACTCTGAGCTACTTCAGGGTTAAAATGTCCCGTACTGCAGAGATGAAATGAGGTTAAACCAGTTTACGGAGGGCTGATGAGGAGTTGCTGGTGTTTGTGGTGAACAGAGAGACTAACCAGGAAACACTTTATTTTTCTCCCTCACTGCAGAGAGACAGACAGACTGAGAATAAGACGATCAGACGGACTGTACTTCCTGTCTGCTGTGTTTCAGCTTCACTCGGAGACAACATGGCTTCCAGGTTAGAGGAAGATCTCTGCTGTCCGATCTGTCGGGAAGTCTTTAGAGATCCTGTTTGTCTGTCCTGTAGCCACAGCTTCTGTAAAGCCTGTCTGCAGACCTGGTGGACGGGGAAAGAAGTAAAGGAGTGTCCAGTTTGTAAGACAAGGTCATTGATGGATCCTCCCCCCTGCAACCTGGCATTGAAGAACCTGTGTGAGACCTTCTTACTGGAGAGAGATCAAAGTCCTCCAGAGGCTCTCTGCAGTCTGCACTCTGAGAAACTCAGACTCTTCTGTCTGGACCATCAGCAGCCAGTGTGTCTCGTCTGCAGAGATTCAAGAACACACACCAACCACAGCTTCAGACCCATCGATGAAGCTGCTCAGGATCTCAAGAAGGAGCTCCAGAAAGCTCTGCAGCGCTTTCAGGAGAAACGGGAGCTCTCTGAAGAAGTTAAAGTGAAGTTTGATCAAACAGCAGGACACCTGAAGGTCCAGGCTCAACGCACAGAGACGCAGATTAAGGAGCAGTTTAAGAAGCTTCACCATTTTCTAGAAGAGGAAGAGGAGGCCAGGGTGGCTGCACTGAGGGAGGAAGAGGAGCAGAAGAGGAGGGTGATGAAGGAGAAGATGGAGGAGAAGATGGAGGCTGTGAGCAGAGAGATAGCACACACAGTCAGAGCCACGGAGGAGGAGCTGAGAGCTGAAGATGTCTCCTTCCTGCACAACTACAAGGCTGCAGTGGAGAGGCTGCAGCGCCCCCTGCTGGAGGATACACAGCTGCCCTCAGGAGCTCTGATAGACCAGGCCAAACACCTGGGCAACCTCAGCTTCAACATCTGGAGCAAGATGAAGGACATGGTGACCTACTCTCCTCTCACCCTGGACCCAAACACTGCTGATCAAAGACTCATCCTGTCTGAAGGTCTGACCAGTGTGAGAGGAGAGGAGGAGGAAGGAGAGAAGCTTCCTGATAACCCAGAGAGGTTTGATTATGAATGGACTGTCCTGAGCTCTGAGGGCTTTAACTCCGGGACTCACAGCTGGGATGTCCAGGTCACAGACAGTGCATTCTGGTATCTGGGTGTGTTAGCAGAGTCTGTCCGGAGGAAGGGAAGCATAGGCTCTGGATTATGGGGAATAAGTCTCTTTGACGGTAAATACTCTGCAGAGCCTTCATTACATCCAGACACTCCTCTCAGCCTGAAGAAGAAGCTCCAGAGGGTCAGAGTGGATCTGGACTGGAACAGAGGAAAGTTGTCGTTCTCTGATCCTGACACTAACACACACATACACACCTTCACACACACTTTCACTGAGAGGGTGTTTCCGTACTTTAACACTGAGGGGGAAGTGAAGATATTACCACTGAAGGTGTGTGTGACAGTGGTTCAGAGCATGTAGAGATAGAGAGGATCATTAACTCCATATTTCTTATCTCTTAAAGGGGAAATAAATTGCATGTAACCTCTGCAGCTGCACCTCCTGCTGTCTCATTATAACCAGTGTTGTGCTAGTTACTGAAACCAGTAACTAGTTACCATTACTAGTTACATGCCCACAGCCCGTCTCCGCATGTGACACAGGAAGTATCTAAGTACATTTACTCTCATCTCTGTTCACCTGGCTGTTGACTATATAAAAAAACTAACGCAGTAACGCACCATGTAGTAACGGTAACTGAGTTACTGAATTTAAAAAGTAATGCGTTCGAGTACTAGTTAGTCCCAACACTGATTATAACAAACATGTGTTTATTTTTGGTGCACTGGTTATTTTAATATCATGTTTTCCGATAGTGCAAATAAACTTTTCTGAAGCTTTTTTGTTAGTTTAACTTTTATTGGTTCTTCCTACAAATGATATGCTTTGAAAAGGTGATCCAGACAGAATCAGAACTTTCCATCAAGCCACTTTTAGTGACATCTCTAACGCATTATCTTCTCATTGACTTGTTGTGATGACTTGTTTGGCTTCTGTTGATGTTGTGAGACTTGTGTTGAACCAATATAAAATGAAAAGCTTTCTACATGTTGTGGTGGAACTTCTTGAAATAAACTAGTCAAAGAGTTGTCCTGAGTCTTTAAACATGTTTTTCAAAAGAGGCGCACAGCATACAGAGAGCAATGTCTCCACAGCCGAGTTCAACTACTCAGACTGAAGAGAGGGCTTTCATGCCGTTACAAGGAATACGCTTATTCATGAGATAACTGACCCCTGACCCTATCAAAGTGCAGTAGAGCCATGATCACTGGTCACCCCCTGTGTGGTCACATGTTACGACCCGCCTCCCTACTCAATAGTAGTGGCTCGTGAGGCAGTCCGCAACATAAAACAAAAGTACACAACACGTAGGCACTAAACCAGGGGTATTCAACTCAAATTCAACGAGGTCCAGTTAGAGACAATCTCCCCATGCAAAGATCCGGAACATCAAAATGTCTAAGTTGCTTTATGAATTAGTGTGATATATATTGAAGTAGCTGCAGCTTTATCAACGTCTGCATGTAATCAACAACTGACTGCCAATCAAATAACGAAAGTACAATTCATAAACAACTATTTATTGTCAGTTAACATTGAACTATACAGTAAATACTGTTGATATGTGTAATGTTCCTCTCGGGCTGCATTTAAAAATAAAATAGAGAAAATAAATGAAATAGCTTTTGAAAATATGTGCATCTTAAAAGTGCTTAATTTGAGATAAATAAAATAAAGTGTAGCAGCAGCTTGAGTTTCCCTTTTTCTTTGTTAACCGTTTCACATCATGACTTAACAGTTTCAGACGATTATAGAACAATATCAGTCTTTACATCATAACAACTCAACAGTTTTAAAGTTTCTCTTTCTTTCCCTCTTATATTGCAGTCCCTCACTCACTTTTTTTAAATTCAGAGCGAGAATTGAGCTGGAGCTTATTGTCCTGCCAGGAGTTTAAATCTGGGCTGAAATGGTGTCAGGGCCATTCTCACACACATTCAGGTGCTCATTGGTTACAGTGATGCAAACACAGGTATGGTGAAAAAAAAGAGAACTATTCGAAGCAGAAAAAAAACAGCGTAATATACCATCTCACAAAGGCCTGTGCTATAATGCTTCAATTAACTGACTATTCTTTATATACTCAGATCAATAGGAGACAGAGATGTTAAGTTAAAAATCAAGGGTTTTTATTATTATTTACAACAGGGGGGGGGGAACCTTTTTCCTTTCAATTTTTACAACATCCTCAGAGGGTCGTACACATGATTGAACTCAACCTCTGCTTAAAAAAACTAAAATCACAGCCCATTCATTTGGCCTTTCTTTCATTCTGTGCAAAAAAAAAGCAACCTCTTAATCCAGATATCTCACCATGACTCACGTATGCATGCACGTGCACGGTGTGGCATGACAACCAAAACAGAAAGATATGGACACAAGATGTGTGCAAATGTATTTAGTATCCTATCCATGTGAACATGATTTAACTGGGGGGGGGGGACCTAACCTCCTATAGGGGGGTCCGGGGGCATGTTCCCCCGGGAAGATTTTTTTAAATATTGATGTTAAAAGCATCAATCTGGTGCACTTTGAGAGCAACATGAAGAGATCTATGGATACATCTCAACACCCATATGAAACAGAACTGTAAACAGATTTTTATTTTTGGATATTTTACAAATCACTCTCCTTTTAAACTCTATTCTTGTTGTTTTTAACAACTTTTTTGTTACTGTCATATAGTATGTTATACCTGTTTTTCATTTAGTCTCATTAATAACTATGGAAAAAGACCAGAGAACCAGCGTCAGGCACAAACTCACTGAAAAATAAACATGAATCTGTCAGTGATTCAAGCCTAAGTATTGAAAATAAACCATTCAGCTGCTCAGTCTGTAAGAAAGCTTTTTCACAGAGTAGGAATGTAAAGGCACACATAAGAATCCACACAAGAGAGAAACCATTGAGCTGCTCAGTTTGTGAGAATGCCTTTTCACGGGTTGGACATTTAAAGACACACATGAGAATCCACACAGGAGAGAAACCACACAGCTACTCAGTCTGTAAGAAAGCTTTTTCACAGAATACAGATTTAAAGAGACACATGAAAATCCACACAGGAGAGAAACCCTTTAGCTGCTCAGTCTGTAAGAAAGCTTTTTCACAGAATACAGATTTAAAGAGACACATGAAAATCCCATGGGAGCCTGCCTGCAGACCTCCACTCTCAGGACAGTTCCGGTGCAGACCTCCACTCTCAGGACACCTCCACTGTCAGTACAGGAAGTGAAGATTCTGACGCTCACCGATTTTTTCCCGCCCACCGAAGGACTCGTTTGATGGAAGTTTTCAAATCACAATGGAGACTCATCACGGAGGTGATGAGTCCGCCCACCGTGCACTTTGGGTCGGCCTTGGTCAAGCCCTTTTGACCCCCCCCCGCTCAAAATGACACCATGGAGGAATGTAAAGGGAGTTGACAGGGGACTCTGCCCGCCTCACAAGTGCCTATTTTCGGACACTTTTTTTCACTTTTCCCCGGTTTTATTATTTATTTATTTTTTGGCTATTTTTGGCTATTTCACCCGGTTTCTACCAGGGGACATATATATATATTTAAGTGTCAGTACGATTTTATTTTGTATTTGCGTGCATTTCCTGTTCGGAAAGTGGCGCTGCGGCTGTACTGATGTAGTAACAACAATACAAGGTGTCCGTATATATATATATATTATGTATATAATAAGTGTCACGATCCGATTTTATTTTGTATTTGCGTGCATTTCTTGTTTGGAAAGTTGTACTGTACTGATAGTGGTGATTTTATTTTGGAATTCTTAGCGTGCACTTCCTGTTAAAAAAAAAAATCAGACCTATCTTACTTTCCGGGGAAGAGAAGGGCGAGGTCGATTTTAATACTAACTGGTGTTAGTATTACGGTCTTCCTGCAAAGCAGAAGGAGTAGCCGGCAAGCACCCGTCGACCGAAATGGATATTTGGGTTCAGTCTGTGGACCGTTAAGCTTGTCCAGCTACTATAGAGATGTGCTCTGAAGCGAGAAGAGGTGTTTGAATGACGCATGCCTTGTGGCACAAGCTACTTATAGGGGGTGAATTCCCTGACGCTGACGTCAAGATCACCAGCCAATCAGGATTGGCGTAATGAGATTGATGCTTCTGTTTGATCCGCGATGAGGCGCATCCCATAGAGACATCGAACGGAGTGTTATGAATGAGAACAGGAAATACGAGAAGCGTTTTATTTTGAAAGTCAAAGAAACGTTCCTCTGTTTCCTTCGGGTCTACTGGTCTGAATTGTGAGCATTATTTATTTAAAGTTAAATGTGAAACCTTCTGTTAAAATAATGACAGTAATTGTGCACGTGTAGTACATTTGAAATGAAGGCACGTGTGCACACCGAAAAAGACACAGCTACATTCAACCAAAACAAGGTAAACATTTAACTTTATATAATATTTATAACAATGCATCAAATACTGAGGTGGTACTCAGATCTTGTACTTGAGTAAAAGTAGAAGTATTCAGATCTCGTACTTGAGTAAAAGTAGAAGTACTCAGATATTGTACTTGAGTAAAAGTAGAAGTACTCAGATATTGTACTTGAGTAAAAGTAGAAGTACTCAGATCTTGTACTTGAGTAAAAGTAGAAGTACTCAGATCTTGTACTTGAGTAAAAGTAGAAGTACTCATATCTCGTACTTGAGTAAAAGTAGAAGTACTCAGATATTGTACTTGAGTAAAAGTAGAAGTACTCAGATCTTGTACTTGAGTAAAAGTAGAAGTACTCATATCTTGTACTTGAGTAAAAGTAGAAGTACTCAGATCTTGTATTTGAGTAAAAGTAGAAGTACCAGAGCGTCGGAATACTGTGTTACAGTAAAAGTAGAAAAGTATTATCATCAAAATATCGTTAAAGTAGCGACAGTAAAAGTAGTGATTGTGCAGACTGGTCCATTTCAGAATAATATATATGATATGTTTTATAATGATTGATCATTAAAGTGTTCTCAAAGCTGGTAAAGGAGCAGCTAGTTTGAATGACTTTGTATACTGCAGGGTAGCTGGTGAATTTACGCCAGGTGGAACTAAAGTCTGATTTAAGACTTGATGATATTTCACATCATTCATCCAGATCTGCAAAGTAACCAAAGGTATTAAATACATGTAGTGGAGTAAAAATACACCATTTACCTCTGAACTGTAGAGGAGTAAAAGTACAGAGTCGCATAAACTGGAAATACTCAAGTGAAGTACAAGTACCTAAGAATTGTACTTGGGTAGAGTACCTGAGTACATTCAATTTCACCTAAATCTGGTTTAACTTGAAACCAACCACAGTATACATATAAAAGAGACATCACACGCTTCTTTAAAGGTGCCATGTTCTCAAAGCCCATGAGTGTCTTTACCCCTTTGTCTGCACTGATGAGTTGTTGACAACATTTCCTCTCTATACATGGACAACAATGGTTACAAAATAGCTTATCCGACAGGTTTAATCAACATAAAACTGGTTTACTCTCAGCAGTGTAAAATGTGTTGTTTTTCAATGTTATGTGATTTATACATGCCTATATGGTTCCAGAATTGGCCGTTCTGACGAATGGGTTTTGTACTTCTATACTATTTCTACTGTGGTGGAATTTAACCAATAGAAACTAACAAATACTAATAAAATGGTGAGGAATGGGGACCGTATTGTTATGTTTGGAAGTTATAACGGGAACTTTTTACCATTTGAGGAACTTGTCAGTAAATACGATATCCCTCGTAAACATTTTTTTAAATATCTGCAACTCAAGAGCTTTGTTGGAGCGAACCATGATCGACTCATGCTGTCCCCTCCCCTGTCTATATTGGAGAAAGTTTTAATGAAAAACCCCTTTGGGAAGGGCATCATATCTGAATCCTATGATCTCCTGCTGGCGAGAGACGGCTGAGTTGACCGCAGTGCAGAATCGCTGTATAGTTGAAATCTCCTAACAATGTTGTCCATTTCAGACACAGGTCTATTATATTCACAGCCCTTAATAACATTCATTTTCTGGGCTCAATATGTGTCGTCCATTTTCGTTGTGAAAACAAATGGACCGTCCTCATCTGCGCTCTTAATTTGTAAGGTAACTTCCGGTATCAGAATATGATTTTTTTGTTTGTTTCCGTTTTCTAGTGATTTTATTTTTTGTTTTGAGAAGTAGAAAATTAAAATCATCCCGTTTTTTAACTTTAGTAAATCCCTTTTTGACCATGATAAAGAAAAACGCCAAATATCCAGTCGTTTTTTGCTTTTGAATATCCATTTGTGAAAAGAAAATCCAAAGACCAAAACATACACTGACCAAGGAGCTTTAATGGCATCACCATATCAAACAACTTCTTCAGAATCAAGATGAAATAAGAGTTTGAAGAAGATTGAATTTATGAATAAATAAACAACAAGAAAATAAATACCAGTGTTCCTGAATTCAGCACACAGAACGAGATTTGATCACGTGAACACACCGTTTCCACGAGATTTGGAGGAGATTTAAAGGAGCACAGGGTATACTTCCCACACACAGCCGGAGCAGGAGCACTGAAGGCGGAGTGGAGGAGGACAGCAAGACCCCGGAGAACCAGCAGCAGCAGCAGCCTCGGACTCTCAGGTGAGTGTAAAACCCATGTGTTCAACGCTTCATCCGGGGACAAAGACCTTTAAAACTAAACTAAAAACACGAGCAGAGGAAACAGGAAATACGAGAAGCGTTTTATTTTGAAAGTCAAAGAAACGTTCCTCTGTTTCCTTCGGGTCTACTGGTCTGAATTGTGAGCATTATTTATTTAAAGTTAAATGTGAAACCTTCTTTTAAAATAATGACAGTAATTGTGCACGTGTAGTACATTTGAAATGAAGGCACGTGTGCACACCGAAAAAGACACAGCTACATTCAACCAAAACGAGGTAAACATTTAACTTTATATAATAGTTATAACAATGCATCAAATACTGAGGTGGTACTCGGATCTTGTACTTGAGTAAAAGTAGAAGTACTCAGATCTCGTACTTGAGTAAAAGTAGAAGTACTCAGATCTTGTACTTGAGTAAAAGTAGAATTACCAGAGTGTAGGAATACTCTGTTACAGTAAAAGTAGAAAAGTATTATCATCAAAATATCGTTAAAGTAGCGACAGTAAAAGTAGTGATTGTGCAGACTGGTCCATTTCAGAATAATATATATGATATGTTTTATAATGATTGATCATTAAAGTGTTCTCAAAGCTGGTAAAAGGGCAGCTAGTTTGAATGACTTTGTAGACTGCAGGGTAGCTGGTGAATTTACGCCAGGTGGAACTAAAGTCTGATTTAAGACTTGATGATATTTCACATCATTCATCCAGATCTGCAAAGTAACTAAAGGTATTAAATACATGTAGTGGAGTACAAGTACACCATTTACCTCTGAACTGTAGAGGAGTAAAAGTAGAGTAGCATAAACTGGAAATACTCAAGTGAAGTACAAGTACCTAAAAATTGTACTTCGGTAGAGTACCTGAGTACATTCAGTTTCACCTAAATCAGGTTTAACTTTAAACCAATCACAGCCCTGATTTGATCTACATATGCAAATAACAATATACATATAAAAGAGACATCACACGCTTCTTTAAAGGTGCCATGTTCTCAAAGCCCATGAGTGTCTTTACCCCTTTGTCTGCACTGATGAGTTGTTGACAACATTTCCTCTCTATACGTGGACAACAATGGTTACAAAATAGCTTATCCGACAGGATTAATCAACATAAAACTGCTTTACTCCAGTTTAACCAGTTTACGGAGGGCTGATGAGGAGTTGCTGGTGTTTGTGGTGAACAGAGAGACTAACCAGGAAACATTTTCTTTTTCTCCCTCACTGCAGAGAGACAGATGGACTGAGAATAAGACGATCAGACGGACTGTACTTCCTGTCTGCTGTGTTTCAGCTTCACTCGGAGACAACATGGCATCCAGGTTAGAGGAAGATCTCTGCTGTCCGATCTGTCGGGAAGTCTTTAGAGATCCTGTTTGTCTGTCCTGTAGCCACAGCTTCTGTAAAGCCTGTCTGCAGACCTGGTGGACGGGGAAAGAAGTAAAGGAGTGTCCAGTTTGTAAGACAAGGTCATTGATGGATCATCCCACCTGCAACCTGGCATTGAAGAACCTGTGTGAGACCTTCTTACTGGAGAGAGATCAAAGTCCTCCAGAGGCTCTCTGCAGTCTGCACTCTGAGAAACTCAGACTCTTCTGTCTGGACCATCAGCAGCCAGTGTGTCTCGTCTGCAGAGATTCAAGAACACACACCAACCACAGCTTCAGACCCACGGATGAAGCTGCTCAGGATCTCAAGAAGGAGCTCCTGAAAGCTCTGCAGCGCTTTCAGGAGAAACGGGAGCTCTCTGAAGAAGTTAAAGTGAAGTTTGATCAAACAGCAGGACACCTGAAGGTCCAGGCTCAACGCACAGAGACGCAGATTAAGGAGCAGTTTAAGAAGCTTCACCATTTTCTAGAAGAGGAAGAGGAGGCCAGGGTGGCTGCACTGAGGGAGGAAGAGGAGCAGAAGAGGAGGGTGATGAAGGAGAAGATGGAGGAGAAGATGGAGGCTGTGAGCAGAGAGATAGCACACACAGTCAGAGTCACAGAGGAGGAGCTGAGAGCTGAAGACGTCTCCTTCCTGCACAACTACAAGGCTGCAGTGGAGAGGCTGCAGCGCCCCCTGCTGGAGGATACACAGCTGCCCTCAGGAGCTCTGATAGACCAGGCCAAACACCTGGGCAACCTCAGCTTCAACATCTGGAGCAAGATGAAGGACATGGTGACCTACTCTCCTCTCACCCTGGACCCAAACACTGCTGATCAAAGACTCATCCTGTCTGAAGGTCTGACCAGTGTGAGAGGACAGGAGGAGGAAGGAGAGAAGCTTCCTGATAATCCAGAGAGGTTTGATTATGAATGGACTGTCCTGAGCTCTGAGGGCTTTAACTCCGGGACTCACAGCTGGGATGTCCAGGTCACAGGCAGTGCATTCTGGTATCTGGGCGTGTTAGCAGAGTCTGTCCGGAGGAAGGGAAGCATAGGCTCTGGATTATGGGGAATAAGTCTCTTTGACGGTAAATACTCTGCAGAGCCTTCATTACATCCAGACACTCCTCTCAGCCTGAAGAAGAAGCTCCAGAGGGTCAGAGTGCATCTGGACTGGAACAGAGGAAAGTTGTCGTTCTCTGATCCTGACACTAACACACACATACACACCTTCACACACACTTTCACTGAGAGGGTGTTTCCGTACTTTAACACTGAGGGGGAAGTGAAGATATTACCACTGAAGGTGTGTGTGACAGTGGTTCAGAGCACGTAGAGATAGAGAGGATCATTAACTCCATATTTCTTATCTCTTAAAGGGGAAATACATTGCATGTAACCTCTGCAGCTGCACCTCCTGCTGTCTCATTATAACCAGTGTTGTGCTAGTTACTGAAAACCAGTAACTAGTTACTGAAACCAGTAACTCGTTACCATTACTAGTTACTTCATTTCAAAAGTAACTCAGTTACTTTACTGATTACTTACACCAAAAAGTAATGCGTTACTGTGAAAAGTAACGTTTTAGTTACTTAAAAAAGGGCTCCCATTATATGAATGCCCTTATAGCCTTCATCTCAGTTCTGTTATTGCATTGGAGAATAATACAATCTGTTGATCAACTTGACATGCATTATATGCAATCTGGATAGCATCGATATTAGCTGGCTTTACATTTTTGTATATTCTTTCTCCAGGTAGTCCGTCCCATATGCCGTGTGCCGCCCGGACATGCTATCATGCTAACTAGCTCCCTGAAAGCGGGTGACTCCACTGTAGCAATAGCCTGCATGTGTTCTACAACATACCGTGCAATGGCTTTATGGACTTTCCCCTGGCTAGCAGTCCCTTGGTTAAAATCCAGCCGCTGTTGCTTAGGTGCAGGTGGAGGTGGAGTGGCGTCGGCTGAGTCTCTGTGGTCTTAGCTACTAGCTTCGTCCCAGCATGTTGTTTCTGCAGATGTTTTAAGAGATTTGAAAAGGTGATCCAGACAGAATCAGAACTTTCCATCAGGCCACTTTTAGTGACATCTCTAACTCATTATCTTCTCATTGACTTGTTGTGATGACTTGTTTGGCTTCTGTTGATGTTGTGAGACTTGTGTTGAACCAATATGAAATGAAAAGCTTTCTACATGTTGTGGTGGAAATTCTTGAAATAAACTAGTCAAAGAGTTGTCCTGAGTCTTTCATCATGTTTTTCAAAAGAGGCGCACAGCATACAGAGAGCAATGTCTCCACAGCCGAGTACAACTACTCAGACTGAAGAGAGGGCTTTCATGCCGTTACAAGGAATACGCTTATTCATGAGATAACTGACCCCTGACCCTATCAAAGTGCAATAGAGCCATGATCCCTGGTCACCCCCTGTGTGGTCACATGACTGATCATTTACCTGAGTGATGAGACACACAATATTATTATTTATGTTATATATAACGTCATAGCATTCAATTCTCTGATAATCATAATTTCCATTACAATATAAAATAGTTCTTGATAACAGTCCAACAAATCCAAACAAAAGATGCAAAACTTATTCATTTCTTTAACGTTGCATTGTGTTAGGAATTCTTAAACCCCGAGACCAGGATAAACTGAAAAGAGTCCAAGGAGGAAGCTTATAGAAGTTAACAGCATTTAATTAAACAAAAATGATGCGATGATATTTATACAAATGAGATGTTGCGGGTGGAGGCTCTCTCCCCATCAGCTGTTGCCTGGCGCATGCATGGATGTATAATAGAGTGGCGAAGTCCCGCCCATCTACTTCCGCCCCATGGGACCTTATTTCTGAAAGATTATGCATTGAAGTCAATGGGGAGAGAAAGATTATCTTTCCATCCCGTTTGAATTGTGCCACGAATTACACACATGATGTTTGTCAATCTTAACAAATAATTTCCATGTTGAGACTTTTCAACTTTAATTACCGCTGATGCGCCCCCCCCAAGAGCCCCCCCAAATGACTCCTGTTGGAAGTTCCCCCCCCCACACACACACACAAAGGGGGGGTGGGGGGGACTTCCAACAGGAGTCATTTGGGGGGCTCTTGGGAAAAAAGGTTGGGACCCCCTGCCCTAGAGGGTGTTGGGTCCACTTATACAAATAGCACTTTACCCCTGCACCCTCTCTAATCTCAGATCCACCCCGAGTCATTTTGTTCTGGAACCGGGCCTGCTTAGCCTGACCCTAGTGGTGGTGAATGGATAGTTGGGTCCATCGATATATATATATATAAACAGTGTTTATATATATATATATATCTATGGTTGGGTCGGTCTGAAGAGGAGGGGCTTAGCTTGACCCTGGATTCAGAGGGACAGGAGGTGAAAAAGGGGTCGAGGAGGGTTGCGTCGAGTCACCTGAAATGACAGCTGTCAGAGGGGAGAGCAGATTTAAAAGGGTTAGCAGAGCGCTATGATAGGCTTGTGAGAATAGAGCGAAGTGATTGGTTAAGATGGGGAGTGACGCCCCCGATCACTTATTGAGGAGAGAGAGTCGTAACATGGAAATAGTGAATGAATGAGTAAAGACGGTCTTCCTGGTTGAACTTGCGCTGAGCTTCATTTAGTCTCAGATCACTTCCACATGTTCTCCATCAGCTTCGTACGGCACCTCGGACACAAGAACAACATCCTGTTTTGTTTTTGAAAGACAAACCTTTATTAATGATCTAAACATTTAATTTGATCACACATCCCATCAGTAAAGTGTGTTCAATGATTTCATGATCAGTTTCTCTTTCTCCACCATACATGTGTTTCATCTCAGCTATTTCAAACAGAGTCAGACATGACTTCCTTATTGATTATTATCATAAGTTATGTTCTATAAAACATCAGAGTACCCACTTTCTATTTGGACAACAACAACAACACCAATTAGTCTGCAAAACAATAACATTGTATTTCCCGAGCAAAAACTCTAAGCTATTTACAGGAGAATAATAAATGATGTACTTATTGATTATGATCATGACAGGAAGTAATATCATTTTAAATAAACATGTGATGATGAGATAAGTGTGATAGCCATCTCGGAACTCATGTGTAGTTAATTTGGGCAACAATAACATTTAATCCGTCAGAATAATACATGTGATTATAAATGTCTCTATTGTTTTAGAAAGTGGAATAAAATAAAACAACAAGAATCAAAAGAAATATCCAGCACATATTTAGAGCAAAGTTTACATATCAGTTCAGGTGAACAAGGATCCTCCTGAGCAGCGGCAGCCTCCATGGCTAACCAGACACAGGAAGGAGCCGGAAGAAAGTCCAACATCTACAGAACAACTCATGAAGATGTTGAAGCCCCGCCCATCATGTTTGATTGACAGCTGATCTCTACGCAGTGAAGACATGGACAATCAGCTCTGAAGGACACACGGTGAGTTTAAGAAGTAGAAGAGTTCCTCCAAGGACTTCAGGCTATTTGAGTTTACAAAACTCAGCAGTGGCTCCATAAGTCTGATAAAGACGAAGTCCAGCATGCAGCGGCTGAGTGAACGTGGTCTGCACTCTGTGGAGGAGAGTCATGGTTTCAGAGATGCTGTAGAAGGACAGAACACCTGCTCTGTGATCCAGGTACACTCCTACTCTGGAGGACGGAGGACCTGAGACGGGAGTGAGGATACTGTTGTAAAGAAATGAATAACTGTTTTTGATACACGCTAAGGACCAAGATTTGTTATTGAGTCCAAATAGACTTCCCCAATCTGTTCTGCTGATATTCTTGTATGCGACTGCTACATCAACTCCTCCCCCTCTCCGCTCCACCTCCCAGTAACAACGTCCAGTCAGACTCTCTCTACTCAGGACCTGAGAACATGCAGTGAATCTGTCTGGGTGATGAGAATAAGCCTGTTGTTGTTTCATGTTTGTTGCTTTTCTGCTCCCCTCAGATAATAACAGCTGTGTGTGTGCTGTGTTTGGATCCAGAGTGATCTCCTGTGAGTATGTTAAGAACCCAGCTCTGGAGGCGGGCTCTGCTGCTGACGGTAAAACCTCCACTTCAGTCGGTGAGACGTGTGTCCATTCCTCTCTCAGGACGTCCTGTAGTTTGTCTCTGACTGCTGACAGGGCTGCCGTCACGTCCTCAAAGTAGCTCAGAGGCCGGATGTTGGTGCTGGAGGAGTGTGTAGCTCCACTGAGGGGGGCTGGCAGTGAGGAGGGGTAGCTGAGCAGGAACTGGTTGTGGTCCTCTGTGTGAGACAGCAGCTCCAGCTCAGCGTCTCTCCCCTTCAGCTCAGAGATCTCCTGCTCCAGCTTCTCCTGGAGCTCTCTGACTCGACTCACTTCTCTCTCCTGCTGGGATCTGAGCTGCTGCTTCACGTCAGAGCTTCTCTTCTGCATGAGACGGATCAGCTCAGTGAACGTCTTCTCACTGTCCTCCACTGCTTTGTCAGCAGAGCCATTGACGGCCTGCACCTCCTGCTGAAGCAGCTTCACCTCCTTCTCTCCGTCCTGGATTCTCTGCTGGATGTTGAGTCGACTCCCCTCCAGCTCTCTCTGCCTCTCAGTCCTCTCTGCTGCAGCCGACACCGTGTCGTGGCCTTTGTGTTCGTCCACAGAGCAGAGAGAACAGATACTCTGCTGATCAGTGCGGCAGAACAGCTTCTTCACCTCGTCGTGACGAGAGCAGATGTTCTCCTGGAGCTCCTTGGAGGGCTCCACCAGCTTGTGTTTCTTAAAGACAGGCAATTCATAATGACCCTGGAGGTGTTGGTCACAGTAAGAGGCCACACACACGAGGCAGGACTTGCAGGCTCTCAGCTTCCTCCCAGTGCAGACATCACAGGCCACATCTCCAGCTCCAGCATAGCAGTGATCAGCAGGAGCAGGTGGGAGTCCAGTCTTCTTCAGCTCCTCCACTAAAGCTGCTAACATGGTGCTTTTCAGCAGGACAGGCCTCGGTGTGAAGCTCTGCCTGCACTGAGGGCAGCTGTGGATTAGTTCTCCATCCCAGTGCTGTGTAATACACTTCATGCAGTAGCTGTGTCCACAGGGAATAGTCACCGGATCCTTCAGTAGATCCAGACAGATGTGACAAGAGAAGGTTTCCCGCTCCAGATGAACTCCTTTCTGCGCCATTTCACCTCTCAGTAGCAGCGAGTGTGTGAGTTGCACTTCCTGAGAGCTGAAACTAGTCTGACAGGTTATCTGAACAGCAGGTGTGTGTGTGGGCGGTGAATGTGGCCTATCAGCTCTTGTTCTTTACCCACATGTTGGTTACGCCCCTCCTCCTCAGTGTGGATCTAAAGGGGAGGAACCAGGAAGTACAGAGTGGAGCTGCTGGCTGTGTCTGATGCCCCTTTCACACCAGCGCCTTTTCAGCTCCGGCTCGGAGCTAGAGCCTGAAAAGCGCCGGGTTTTCCTGTTCACACCGCAGCGGCGCCGGCTCTTAGCTCCGGAATCCGCTTCATTTCCAGCTCCAAAAAATTGTCGGTCCAGAGGCAAGAGCTTTGGAGCTAAGAGGCGACGTCGCTTATGTCTCTCTTACGTCGAGGCGTGCAGGAAACTAAACCCACCTCCCATGGGTCGACTGTCATGCCTGCCTACAAGCAGTAGTGCCTATAAACACACTTTATAAAGTCAGGCAACACTAACCAGGCTTCGTGTGGTTCTGTTTATTTGTACCTTACTTTGACCATCCGTTCACTGTTATCGATCATTGTGGAGAGAGGCAGACGTGTTGTTTTGTATTATTCTAGCTAACGGATGCAAGTAGTCAGTTTAGCTTCGGTTGCTATGCCAACATCACCCGTTTTATACCAGAGAAACTTTCATAACAGCGTTGCGATACCAAACAGTGTCAATTCAGACTGACACACATTCACTTAGGCTAAGGGGAACTGGGGATATGCATCAGCTGCTTGTGTGAGTCGGACAGTGAATACTTTAGAGCGGCCGCTGCAGTGTGAGCTAACCGGGAGCTAACGGGAGAATAAACTCCGTGGAAGAGCAGCCAGCACTGCAGCGGTCGGTAAATGCTGCAGAAACACATTAATAAACAATGAACCACGGCACTCTGGAGCAAAGCATAAGGTTGGAGAAGTCGTTATTCAATTTATTCTGGCTTCGTGTGATTAAAAGCAACACGATCATCGACCCATCGCAGTTGTTGTTGTTGTTGTTGTGAGCGCCGTAATGGCTTCCGTTGGGGAGCAAATCAGCGATGTAAACGGTGACGCCATGACGCAGCAGGGGCAGCTCTGGGGCGCCAGTGGGCGGTGTGAACAGAGCGGGAGCTGAAAAGGGAAACCGGAGCTGAACCAGAAAAGCTCCCGCTCGGAGCTAGAAAGGGAAAAGCGCTGGTGTGAAAGCCGCATAAGAGCAGGAAGAAGAGGGAGGGCTCATCAAACTGACTCATTCCAGGAGGAGCAGCAGCGCTCAGACTCTGACCGACACAGAGCCTCGGTTACAACCTGCTCTTCATTTGAAAAGAGCTTTTAGTTGTAAAATAAGTTGGTGAACTTACAACATCTGAAGGGGGTTAAATACTTGTCTCCTCCTCTGTAAATGTATAGCCTCAATGTCCTAATATAGCTGATTGATTTAATAGTTGAATTTACTGTAAGGTGTGTGTGTGTGTGTGTGTGTGTGTGTGTGTGTGTGTGTGTGTGTGTGTGTGTGTGTGTGTGTGTGTGTGTGTGTGTGTGTGTGTGTGTGTGTGTGTGAACCTCAGATTCCTTAGAGTCCATCAAGGTGAGTACCTCCGAGGTGTCCCCTTCCCAGGATCCCCCCCCCCACAGGACCCCATCACAGAGACACCCCTTCCTAACGTGATCCAGGAGACTGAACCTCCTTCCTCACTCCCTTCCTCACCTCCTCATCTCCTTCCTTCCTCTCCTCTCAGAGGACCCTCAGACCTCCACAGAATTTTTCAGGTTGAATATTATTTTGATTCAGTTCAGCAATTTTTTGGAATAAAATATTTATTTTCAGATTTCACTTTTATAGGCTACATATTTTGATATTTCAATCCTTCAATCAAAAACAATTATTTTTTCAGTTTAAAATCTTGTTTTTTCAGGTTTCACATCGTTTTCACCTTCAGATCGTTTTTCACTTTCAGATCGTTTTTCACTTTCAGATCGTTTTTTTTCGCTTTCAGACTTTTGGCCCTGATGTTGCTTGAAGGGGCGGGCTTAGCAAAGAGTAGTTTGGCTTCCTGAGTGACAGGCCTCCCTCTGTCATGTTGCCTTCATGGATGTTAGGTAGCGCGATAAATATAACTCAATACTTTCTATACACAATACTCCCTAAACTTAACTTCTGTTAGACAGCTATCATACTGAATACATATTTACTGTGAATGTATGCAAAAATGTATGGCATATGGCTGTCTAACAGAAGTTAAATTCATTTCTCACTTATTCTGACAATGTACTTAACCCTAAATAAAAGAACCCCATAAAAAGAGTTGTTAAATAATAGTGAAGTCACGTTTGTAATAACAATAACTCATCTCTCTCGGTTTTTCTTTTTGAGCTTTGCTAAAAGCCACTGTGTCAACGGTCCATCTTGGGTTGCCCGGACTTCCGGACCATCTCGCACATGCGCAGTACCGATCGGGCAGGGGGACGGATCGGGTAGTGACAGAGTCCACCCCCACTCAAAATACCTTCCCACGCCTCTGCATGCCTATTACAGCTGAATGCGGTGATTACCATCTTGTTCAGCAAAACGCTGATTAAGATCAACAGCTTTAGTGCGTTTTGATTCAATGCTGAGTACAGCCAAACTTGACAGTCTCTTCTCTGTCATAGTAGGCCGCAAATACCTCATTCCTATAATTCAAATTCAACACACACACACACACACACACACACACACACACACACACACACACACACACACACACACACACACACACACACACACACACACACACACACACACACACACACACACACACACACACACACACACAGGTTTTGTTACATAGTTGTTGTAAAGTCAAACAGAGCCTAGGGCTTTAATAAATATAAAATAAAAACAGATTAGAAGTAGTTGCATATTAAAAGATATAGATAACAAAACATCTTAACTGTATTCAGAATTTAAATCATAAACGCTACAAATATGTTTCATTTAAAGACAAACCACCAATTAATAGGATAGACAACAGGTGTAATGATCGCAGGCAATCCTGCCTCCTCTGAAGCTGGGTGTACTCACCCTAATTACAGAGCCCAGTGCTGCATCCTCAAGGAGGGTTTCAATAGTAGCTGTGTGCGATCCTAGTAGACGGAAGCGGGTAGACGGGAGGCACCTCTACTGAGTCAGGACAGGCAGCCGGTAAGAACTTCCATCATGCTGTGAGAGCTCCGCAGAGCCGCTGGCGAATGTTCTGTTGAATTGTTTGCGTGTATGCGCGTGTCTTGTTAGAGCGCGAGCGGCGCTGCGCAGCATTGTTTGTGGTTTAAATGTGCTGCGTTAATGGTGAGGCACAGAGAGAGTTTAGATGCACTGTTTGTTTAGCTTAGAAGGAAGCTTTCTTGTTTAGAAGTAGTAAATGTCTTGTAAAGAATCCATTTGATTTAGAAGCGTAAATAGTAAAGTCTTATTTTATTCATTGAATACCTCTGTGAAAGAAGGGGAAATAATAGTTTCTAGTTTAAAAATAATAATTAACTTGATTTGTCAACATTTCCAGAAAAGTCAAGTTAAAAGAATCCGCTTTATTTACATGGTTACACATTCTAAAATGTTCTTTTTTGTTTCAAAGGTTGTTCACCTGCACAAAGTGACTGCACAGAGTGACTGCATACAAATCTGCATAAAGTGAACTTCTACATCAAAATAAAAAATATTGAAAAGAAGCTTTGTCACTGGAGTGAAATCCTGTTCCCAAAGTCCGGTAGACGCCTCATCCCTTTTCAAGTGGGGATCACACCCAAAAAACCCAGGACACTTGACAGTTGTAGGACATGACCCACCATCATTTTGAGACTACAGGCTTGAGTTTAGCCACGCTGGTGTTTACATGTGTCACTGATCCGCTGTGATGTCCAGATGTGGAGCCCGATAATATAAAACTACACCCTTAAGTGGGACTAATATACTGATCTGAACAATACAGCAATATTTTCTCAGTGTGTCCTACTAAAGTTAGTTATCCTTGAAGAGACAGTTTAATCGTTGTGCGTGTGTTAACTTGGAATCTGTCTAAACTAATTTCTTTTAATATCCTGCTTTTGAATAAATGAGGGGTATACATTGCATACATTGTGAAAAAGTGTATTAATGAAAACTCATATTGCAGTGACTCTTCCATAACTAATGAATTTCATTAGTCTTCTCAACAAGTGAAGGATAGAGGCGCCTAATATGGAAAGTCCTTTAAAGCAGAAAATAGTTATTATAAAATCTGTCACCTGAACCCCCGTCAAACACCTTAGAAAGAAGAAAAACCGACTATAAGCCTTAGTGTTCAACACTGGTGAGGGACTACCACTTGTACAAGTACCTCAAATGTATACTTAAGTACAGTACTTTAGTAAATGTACTTATATTATTATCACAGTTCCAAGCAAACGAGTGCTTTTGTTTTGAAATCACATCCGTGAGTTTCGCTCCGCACCTCGCACCAATGACCATTAGACCATTTAGCAGGGTTGCCAACTTTGGGTACCTGGCTGGAGTGAGATTTTGATATCATGGGTTTAATTACACATATGCGCACTAAATGACTGCTATCGTGTCAGCAGCGGGACCTAGCATATATAGGAGATATACAAATACCACAATATTGGACACAAACTATAAAGGGCACAAAGTTCCATTCACTAATGAAAGTCAAAAACATGATTGTTTCCACTGTTTTATGTGTGCATAGGTCTGTCGCGATAAGCAATTCATTGACTTATTGTACGATGCATAAAAATGAACTCGATAACTTTTCTGACCTCGATAAATTTCCATTTACATGAGGATGTGACTAGCAGTTTGAAAGGATGTACTTGCATTATTATATATTATCATTATGTCAGTGGTCTAAAATGGTTCCCCAAACAACGGTGGCAACAATATTATTGTTTATCGCAATCATTTTCCGGGAAAATGTATCCAACCAACAAAATTATCGTGTGAGGCCTGTACATTGAAACACACACACACACACACACAAATCTACAGACTACTCCAAACTGCCAAATATATAATTAACGCACTCTCACTCTCATAACTCTTTGACCCTATTTTGGCTAGAGTCTGAGTACCAAGGACCTCATATTATGTCAGTCATTAATGTTACCCATTATAACAGTTTTCTTTCCTTTGTTCTCTTCTCTAACTGTAAAGTCCTTTTCCTGCACCATTTTAAGGCTTCAAAACAGGCATTTTTACTACATGTGTTTTGAGAAATGACTCAATCAATGGCCAAGAATTGTACTTTATAAACTATGAATCTGGTGATGCTTGAAGAAAATACAGACTGGTTTAAGCCGGCCAGGTTTATATGTCTTTTTTGGAGCCCTTTTTTGCAATATTTATTCAAAGGCACTAGTTATTTAAACAAACCACTATCTGAGGATTCAAGCAACCATTTAAAACGCCCTTTATCTAAAGCAGTGTTGGGACTAACGCGTTAACAAAGTAAGTGTACCGTTTACTACATGGTGCGTTACTCCGTTACTGCATTACCCTGGATTGGGACCTTGTTGCTGAAGGGCCGGTCTCTCCACGAGACCGACACCTCATCCAACATCTCCGGGAAGACCGGAAGGAGTTGCTCTTCGTCCCGCGGCTGCTTGGGGAAAATGTTTCCCTTCGTAGCGGGACCTGGAGGTCTCCTGGCCATTTTCAGGCCACGGGAATGTCGAGTCTCGCCGCAGCGCGTTTACACACGGCCTGCAGGGCCATGCTCAAAAGGGCGAAGCTGGTGTGCTATCGCCCGGGGAGAGCAGCCCTCGCTCCAGGCTTTGCAGCCTGAGCCGATGACATGAAGGTGTCTTCTTCTGTTCATCTGACTTGGACAGGAGGAACGCCAAGGCGTCATCTTCGTCCTCATCGTAGTCCAGCTCGATGAAGTCCTCCGCGGGTGAGTCCATGGTGAGGTCTAACGGGAGCCCCAGCTCGTAAAGCGTGGGGTTCCGTTCCCGCGTGTCTGCCGTCACAGGGTCCCGGCCTGCCAGGGGCGCGGGATTCCGGTTCTGTAGCCATCGCAGATAATGAGCCCCAGACCGACACGGAGAGGGGTTCACTCTCTGCGGCGGATGCCCCCGTGTTTTGACTGCCGGCCGGCGGGTCAGTGGACATGGGGGGGTGTCCTGTTCCGGACAGGCTGCT
>JAMFTG010002761.1:7500-28771 GCA_023974075.1 Chaenocephalus aceratus
TCTCCACATATTGTGCTTTCGGCTCTAAAGGAAGGAACGACAGTCACATGACCTCACGTGGAAGTCCTCACAGGATTCACACAGTCCAAAGCTCTGCTGCTTGAATCCAGTGATTACATGAAGGCTTTTATTTCCTCGTTGCACTGATAATAAAGAAGCGTATCATTTCTTCTTCTCGTGTGTTATCTCCCTGACTTTCCTGGCTGTGACTCCGTCATGTCTAACAAGGAACTACAGTTTAAGATTATTAATTAAAGATAATCCCCTTTTCTCCTCGCATCGTAACTCCAGCTCCGCCTTTCTCCGCCACACTGCAGATGCAGGCGCTCCATGCAGCCGCACTCTATCCTCGTTTCACACTGGAGGCGTTCAACGGAGCGTGAAACTACAAGTGAGTCCTCAAGGGCGAACTGTCACAGCTCTCTCCCTTCAAACTGTCACAGCTCTCTCCCTTCAAACTGCCACAGCTCTCTCCCTTTGCGCCGGCTTCCTAAATGTTCCTTTTGTTATGCATTCTTTATTTTATACACCAACAAGCAACAACAACAACAACAACAATAAAGCACACAGACTGTGGAGAGCGGGCTGCCGCTGCCGCCGTTTCATTTCCCTCCGTCTCCCCCTCCGTCTCCCCCTCCGTCTCCCATCTTCTCCTGCTCCTCTGGGAGGGCGGTGAGTTAACATGTTAGTTAGCTGCTCCTCAGAGTTTATAATTAAAGTGCAAACTTAAAAAGGTTGAAGATACAGACGGGGATGACATTATATTTTTTATTTTGAACGCTCGTCTGCGGCGGTTTCTCTCCCTGTATTTCCAGCAGAGGTGGACATTTACTCTGAAGTAGACATGTTTGTACTTGACCTAAGTATTTATATTTAAAGCTACTTTACCTCTACTCCACTACAGTTGAGAGGCCAATCTCGTTCTTTGTGCTCCACTAAAGGTATTTTAACACCCATAAACTCATATATTCTGATATTGTATTTTGCAGTTCAGTACGGACATACACAGAGTCTGTGTGGTCCTCAAACTGTAATACCAAAACGAACTTACATGTATCAAAGCAGGATAATAACATATTCATATCAAAAGATCCATCCGGATGGACGAGTAAACGGACTGATGAGGCAAAGCAAAGCAGCATCACATGTTGCATGCGACCCACAGGGAGGTCGAAGGAGGACTTCTCCCTCTGTGAGCACAGCTTTGTGTGATGCTGCGGTTCTTCAGGTGAACGCGGACTGAGCGAACCTGCACACGGATTCCCTTACCTTAACACACCGCAGAGAAACTTTCATTTCTGTGCTCTCAGGACTTTCCCTGCGTGTCTGTACTCTCTGCTGACAGATGGATTTTTCTGCCGCTCAGCTCAAAACCCATTTACTTGAGAGGATTTAAAAAGAGCAGTATGTCCTCCTGAAGTGATCCTGGATGTGCAGCTGGATGTGAGTTCACGAGGCCATGGCACAGTTTACACGAGTTCATACGCTGCATTCAAACCCTGCTCTATTAGACGGAGACGCTCTCCTGATCCATTCCTCTCTATTCAGACCTCCATCCATCCTGATCCGCTGTTGGCTGTTGGCTGTTGGCTGTTGGCTGTTGGCGGTTGGCTGTTGGCTGTTGGCTGTTGGCTGTTGGCTGTTGGCTGTTGGCTGTTGGCTGGTTAGCTGTTGACTGTTAGCAGTTGGCTGTTGGCTATTGACTGTTGGCTGTTGGATGTTAGCTGTTGACTGTTGGCTGGTTAGCTGTTGGCTGTTGGCTGGTTAGCTGTTGGCTGGTTAGCTGTTGGCTGTTGGCTGGTTAGCTGTTGGCTGTTGGCTGTTGGCTGTTGGCTGTTGGCTGTTGGCTGTTGGCTGTTGGCTGTTGGCTGGTTAGCTGTTGACTGTTAGCAGTTGGCTGTTGGCTATTGACTGTTGGCTGTTGGATGTTAGCTGTTGACTGTTGGCTGGTTAGCTGTTGGCTGTTGGCTGGTTAGCTGTTGGCTGTTGGCTGTTGGCTGGTTAGCTGTTGACTGGTTAGCTGTTGACTGTTGGCTGTTGGCTGTTGGCTGTTGGCTGTTGGCTGTTGGCTGGTTAGCTGTTGGCTGTTAGCTGTTGGCAGCACAGTGCTACTGGGCTAAAGATGTTAAAGAAGAAGCTGCTTGGTGAGAATTATAGATGAGATTCAACAGTATGATAGGCAGGGCCATCCCTGGCCAACATGAGGCCCCACGCAAAGTTATATGATGAGGCCCTCTGTTTCGCGAGCGTCGACAGGGGGGGGCTCAGTTGAGGCACCCTCCACAAGGTGAGGCCCCACGCAGTCTGCATGATCGGCCTGTAGGGAGGGACGGCCCTGATGCTAGCTAACCTTAGCTTCAAGGCTGTTGGCTGGTTAGCTGTTGGCTGTTGGCTGTTGGCTGTTGGCTGTTGGCTGGTTAGCTGTTGACTGTTGGCTGTTGGCTGTTGGCTGTTGGCTGTTGAGCTGTTGGCAGTTGGCTGTTGGCTGGTTAGCTGTTGACTGTTGGCTGTTGGCTGGTTGGCTGTTGGCTGTTGGCTGTTGGCTGGTTAGCTGTTGACTGTTGGCTGTTGGCTGTTAGCTGTTGGCTGTTGGCTGGTGGCTGGTTAGCTGTTGGCTGTTGGCTGTTAGCTGTTAGCTGTTGGCTGTTGGCTGGTTAGCTGTTGACTGTTGGCTGTTGGCTGGTTAGCTGTTGACTGTTGGCTGTTAGCTGTTGGCTGTTGGCTGTTGGCTGGTTAGCTGTTGACTGTTGGCTGTTGGCTGTTGGCTGGTTAGCTGTTGACTGTTGGCTGTTGGCTGGTTAGCTGTTGACTGTTGGCTGTTAGCTGTTGGCTGTTGGCTGTTGGCTGTTGGCTGTTGGCTGGTTAGCTGTTGGCTGGTTAGCTGTTGGCTGGTTAGCTGTTGGCTGGTTAGCTGTTGGCTGTTGGCTGTTGGCTGTTGGCTGTTGGCTGGTTAGCTGTTGACTGTTGGCTGTTGGCTGTTGAGCTGTTGGCAGTTGGCTGGTTAGCTGTTGACTGTTGGCTGTTGGCTGGTTGGCTGTTGGCTGTTGGCTGTTGGCTGGTTAGCTGTTGACTGTTGGCTGTTGGCTGTTAGCTGTTGGCTGTTGGCTGGTGGCTGGTTAGCTGTTGGCTGTTGGCTAGTTAGCTGTTGACTGTTGGCTGGTTAGCTGTTGGCTGTTAGCTGTTGGCTGTTGGCTGTTGGCTGGTTAGCTGTTGACTGTTGGCTGGTTAGCTGTTGGATGTTGGCTGGTTAGCTGTTGGCTGTTGGCTGTTGGTTGTTGGCTGTTGGCTGTTGGCTGTTGGCTGGTTAGCTGTTGGCTGTTGGCTGGTTAGCTGTTGACTGTTGGCTGTTGGTTGGTTAGCTTTTGACTGTTGGCTGTTGGCTGTTAGCTGTTGGCTGTTGGCTGGTTAGCTGTTGGCTGTTGGCTGTTGGCTGGTTAGCTGTTGACTGTTGGCTGTTGGCTGGTTAGCTGTTGGCTGTTGGCTGTTGGCTGTTGGCTGTTGGCTGTTGGCTGTTGGTTAGCTGTTGACTGTTGGCTGGTTAGCTGTTGACTGTTGACTGTTGGCTGTTGGTTGGTTAGCTTTTGACTGTTGGCTGTTGGCTGTTAGCTGTTGGCTGTTGGCTGGTTAGCTGTTGGCTGTTGGCTGTTGGCTGGTTAGCTGTTGACTGTTGGCTGTTGGCTGGTTAGCTGTTGGCTGTTGGCTGTTGGCTGTTGGCTGTTGGCTGTTGGCTGGTTAGCTGTTGGCTGTTGGCTGTTGACTGTTGGCTGTTGGCTGGTTAGCTGTTGGCTGTTGGCTGTTGACTGTTGGCTGTTGGCTGGTTAGCTGTTGACTGTTGGCTGTTGGCCGGTTAGCTGTTGGCTGTTGGCTGGTTAGCTGTTGGCTGTTGGCTGTTGGCTGTTGACTGTTGGCTGTTGGCTGGTTAGCTTTTGACTGTTGGCTGTTGGCTGTTGGCTGCTTAGCTGTTGGCTGTTGGCTGTTGGCTGGTTAGCTGTTGACTGTTGGCTGTTGGCTGTTGGCTGTTGGCTGGTTAGCTGTTGACTGTTGGCTGTTGGCTGGTTAGCTGTTGGCTGTTAGCTGTTGACTGTTGGCTGTTGGCTGGTTAGCTGTTGGCTGTTGGCTGTTGACTGTTGGCTGTTGGCTGGTTAGCTGTTGACTGTTGGCTGTTGGCTGGTTAGCTGTTGGCTGTTGGCTGGTTAGCTGTTGGCTGTTGGCTGTTGGCTGTTGGCTGTTGGCTGTTGGCTGTTGACTGTTGGCTGTTGGCTGGTTAGCTTTTGACTGTTGGCTGTTGGCTGTTGGCTGCTTAGCTGTTGGCTGTTGGCTGTTGGCTGGTTAGCTGTTGACTGTTGGCTGTTGGCTGTTAGCTGTTGGCTGTTAGCTGTTGGCTGTTGGCTGTTGGCTGTTGGCTGTTGGCTGTTGGCTGTTGGCTGGTTAGCTGTTGGCAGTTGGCTGTTGGCTGTTGGCTGTTGGTTGGTTAGCTGTTGGCTGTTGGCTGTTGGCTGTTGGCTGTTGGCTGTTGGCTGTTGGCTGTTGGCTGTTGGCTGTTGGCTGTTGGCTGTTGGTTGGTTAGCTGTTGGCTGTTGGCTGGTTAGCTGTTGGCTGTTGGCTGTTGGCTGTTGGCTGTTGGTTGGTTAGCTGTTGGCTGTTGGCTGTTGGCTGTTGGCTGTTGGCTGTTGGCTGTTGGCTGTTGGCTGTTGGCTGTTGGCTGTTGGCTGTTGGCTGGTTAGCTGTTGGCAGTTGGCTGTTGGCTGTTGGCTGTTGGCTGGTTAGCTGTTGGCTGTTGGCTGTTGGCTGTTGGCTGTTGGCTGTTGGCTGTTGGCTGTTGACTCTTGGCTGTTGGCTGTTGGCTGTTGGCTGTTGGCTGTTGGCTGTTGGCTGTTGGCTGTTGGCTGTTGGCTGTTGGCTCTTGGCTGTTGGCTGTTGGCTGTTGGCTGTTGGCTGTTGGCTGTTGGCTGTTGGCTGTTGGCTGTTGGCTGGTTAGCTGTTGGCAGTTGGCTGTTGGCTATTGGCTGTTGGTTGGTTAGCTGTTGGCTGTTGGCTGTTGGCTGTTGGCTGTTGACTGTTGGCTGTTGGCTGTTGGCTGTTGGCTGTTGGCTGTTGGCTGTTGGCTGTTGGCTGTTGGCTGTTGACTCTTGGCTGTTGGCTGTTGGCTGTTGGCTGTTGGCTGTTGGCTGGTTAGCTGTTGACTGTTAGCAGTTGGCTGTTGGCTGGTTAGCTGTTGGCTGTTAGCTGTTAGCTGTTGGCTGGTTAGCTGTTGGCTGTTAGCTGTTAGCTGTTGACTGGTTAGCTGTTGACTGTTGGCTGTTGGCTGTTGGCTGTTGGCTGTTGGCTGGTTAGCTGTTGGCTGTTAGCTGTTGGCAGCACAGTGCTACTGGGCTAAAGATGTTAAAGAAGAAGCTGCTTGGTGAGAATTATAGATGAGATTCAACAGTATGATAGGCAGGGCCGTCCCTGGCCAACATGAGGCCCCACGCAAAGTTATATGATGAGGCCCTCGGTTTCGCGAGCGTCGACAGGGGGGGGCTCAGTTGAGGCACCCTCCACAAGGTGAGGCCCCACGCAGTCTGCATGATCGGCCTGTATGGAGGGACGGCCCTGATGCTAGCTAACGTTAGCCTCAAGAGCTAGAATATTTTCTGTCAGCTGCTCCGAGTTCTCGCTCTCATTGACTATCGTGGTCTGGCCCTGAAATAGTGTTAATTTCGTTGACTAAAACTATGACGAAATATGTTCGTCAACGACCTTTTTTTCCATGACGAAAACGAGACGATGACGAGACGGCACCGACGGCAGTAAACAATAACTGTAACGAAATCATCATGCAATATCGTTGACAAAAAGTGACGAGACGAAAATGTAGTTTACTAAATAAAAACTATGGCAAAATCTCTCTTTACTTTCGTTGACGAAAAATGAGACGAAATATTATCAAAGATAACGTTACATTTCTGATAGTCAGTTTTTCTCCCTGCAGTTCCATTTCCGGTGCTGCGGCAGAGCAGCAGCTGTGTGTGTCTGTGGGGCGCGCGGCGGTAGATTTGAATTACACCGGGCAGCGGCACACTGTCAGGAAGACTCGGGTCTAACTCATGGTCTAACTCGTGGTCTAACTCGTGGTCTAACTCGTGGTCTAACTCGTGGTCTAACTCGTGGTCTAACTCGTGGTCTAACTCATGGTCTAACTCGTGGTCTAACTCGTGGTCTAACTCGTGGTCTAACTCGTGGTCTAACTCGTGGTCTAACTCGTGGTCTAACTCGTGGTCTAACTCATGGTCTAACTCGTGGTCTAACTCGTGGTCTAACTCGTGGTCTAACTCGTGGTCTGACTCGTGGTCTAACTCATGGTCTAACTCGTGGTCTAACTCGTGGTCTAACTCATGGTCTAACTCATGGTCTAACTAACCTTATTTAACAGAAAATGAAATGGCAACAACAGGGCTTGGGAGCAGTGGCCGCACTCGCGTTAACCGAATACCCCCCCGTCAGCGCGAGTGAGTGATAAATTGTGCACTCGACGGGTAGTGATGGTTTATGACGGAAATGTTACGATCCTTTCCGTCAAAATGACTGACAACGAAAAAGTCTAAAGCCTCCACAGCTTGGGAGAAAGAAACAATGTGATATTTTGGCCCTTTTTCGCTACAATGAGGCGGAGAAAAAAAGGGAATGCATTGTTTCATCAGAAGGGAAGCAATGTGGCCAAAACACAGCTGGTAAAAACACCACAAACCAGATACTCTCTGCAAAGCTGCTCAATCATTCAACCTGAGTTTTTCATAAAAAATAAGGACAAGATATAATCTTATTTATTTATATACTAAAATGACAAAGTATTGGTTTTGGTTAGAAACTAACCAAAACCAATACCAATACTATTACTTAGTTATAAGACTAAAATGCTCAGACTTTTAGTCGACTAAAACTTGTCTAAATAAAAACAGGATGAATGTGACTAAATATGACTAAAACTAAAAAGAAAATGTAACACAGGACTAAGACTAAAACTAAATAAAAAAATAGCTGACGAAATGAACACTACCCTGAAAGGACATCTAGCATCTAGATCTTAAGTAGTGGAATTCAGAGCCTGTGCAATGAGTAAACAGTTGTTGTGGTTTCAAGCTGGATGTGTGAAACCCTCACACCTCATTCGAGTTACCCTTTGAATGTCACTAGTGATACATCTGGTATCAATTAGCATAACATTCTATAATGAGTTCAAAATGTGGAAGAGAAGACGTGATCAGTGTCTGTTTTTAAAGTTGAACACTTTGAGGTTATCTCCATGTTTACCACTTCGAGAGAGGAGAGTCATTCTTCCTGTCATTCTCTCTCTGAATAACGTGTCTGCGTCTGACCTGAGCTCAACGTCTTCCCAGGCACGGGACATCTCCTGGACTTTAAATGAAATAACAAACTGAAAGTGAGACAATAAACACCAACTGCTTAATAAGCATAAATATAATAACAGCGTGTTTGCAGTGTCTGCAGAATATACACAGGAGTCAAAGGAGCCACGGAGAGAGGCAATATCAAAAGCATGAAAGATATGCAAATGAGAATTATCCAGCGAACAAATGTGAAGAGAATCGGAGACATTGGAGAACATGAAGAAGAAAGACTTGAAAAGAGTCCAGACGGAGACTCACACGTCCTCAGAGGTCAACGGCACAAACAGGTTCGTCACCGTCTGTCCTCCTGATGAAGATGATGAAGATGAGACAGAAGGCTGGCTCTGCATTATGTGTGTGTGTGTGTGTGTGTGTGTGTGTGTGTGTGTCATTATCTATAATGACGATGACTGTGTGACAGAGAGCCTCTCCACTGCTGTTGTGTTTCGAGTGTCACTCAAAGTTTAGTCACTTCTGAACATTTCCAGAAACAAAGGAGGAATTATTTTTGGTCCGTTTGCCACTTTGATCCAGACTGAAATATCTCAACATCTATTTGATATATTGCCACGACATTTTGTACAAACATCATCCAATCTTTCTTCCAAACAAAACTCTAATTCTAACCAAATGTCCAGAAAGCTGTAGAAATGAAACATTATGAAATACCAAGTCATTCCCAAAACTGAAAACTCGATGGAAATAATGTTTCCACGGTCTCGCAGCTGAAATCCATTTTCATTTGTACAGTTATTTCCATGTATCACATAAATCTCAGTTTATCATCTTGTTTTGAGCCGAGACTCAGACGGGGGAAACACATGTTTGGGAGCGTTTGGTAGAGAGGGTTACAGATAATCACATACCTCCATTGTGTCTTGATCCAACTGTATTTTTAACTGTTTGCCAATAAACTTAATTTAATTGAAGTACCGGTCGTGTTTTCGAGATGAGGGCCGTTAGAATCGGAAGGAGGAGATCCGTCTTAAACTTCTTTTAAGTTATTTTATAAATAAGGGCAGTCGGAGCTAAAGTGAACAAGTTACGTTCAGTTATATTAAGGGGCGTTCTGTTCAGGAAACATTATCACAATATGTTCAAACGTAATCTTGTGAAATGTCGAACTTCCATAGATCCAGTTTGTTGAAGATTCTTCACAGCAGATAGAGGAAGTGAACGAGAGTGGGAATCAGGAAGTGTTTAACTTCCGAGAAAAGCATGCAAACAGTAACGGCCCGTCCACACTACAGCGTCGACAGCTCCAATCTGCCCATTCACTTTGAATGGGGTGACGTCACGTTGCCTCGCTTTTTCGCCGAACTGAATTGTGGGTAGCAGAGTGGTCCGTCTCCGCCGTCTCCGCCGTCTCCGGCGTCAGAAGTTGAACAATGTTCAAATTCTGACGCCGGAGACGCCGGAGTAGCCAGCGCCAGCCAATCAAATCGTTTCGGAAAATCTGACAGCTGAAGCCGTAGCCAATCAAACCGCGTCTAAGCTGGGAGAGATATCCCGCCGTTCATTTCTATATTTCAAAAAAAGTTGGAGGAGAAACTAACTATGTATGACCAGACCCTCTTCACCTACCGGGATACAAACCGGAGGAACCAGCATGGAGGGAGGTGGCAGAGACAGTGAGTGAAACTGGTAGGTTTTCGCCTGTTTGGGGAGTTTATATATATATATATATATATTGCTCCCATAAAATCCCCGGGGTTTTGCTTTGTGTGTCGGGAGCGGGAGATTCATGTGATTGGTTGTTGGTCGTGTTGCTTGAATAAAATCCCCAAGCTTCAGACACGCCCAGCTCCAAGCTATTTTTGAAGCTGTAGTGTGGACGCTCCGTAATAAAGCAGTGGATGTTGACATGGCATTTACTGTGTGCTATGGTATGAGGAATAGTGGCATTTCACAGATGTGCTGGTATCGTGGCATCCCTGAAGTTGGTGGAACAAATTCTCTAGGAAGTACTCAGATCAGTTTAAGTAGAAAAGATGAAGTCTTGCATGTACATTTAAATTGAAAAAAGTACTTTATGCTCAAGATTTCAGCCCTAAAATGAGCGAGTCTGCTATTTGCTATTGGACCTATCAGGGTGATTTGATGCGGTCAATGCTATAGTTTTTACTTTGGTAAAACTCGGGCTATTCAACCTTTCGATAGCCCCGGGGGAGATGAGCTCCACTTCATCCTCCACTCCTGGGCTTTCATTGCATCGTCATTATTGTCTGGGCTGAACGTTTTGCATAACAGCTTTTAAAAACAACAAGTATTTTTAGCAGCAGATATAACGAGGTTACATCACAGATATTTTTAGAGCTCAGTGGAAGTGCTTCCTTATTCGGCGGAGCAGTTGGATGACAGATGGAAATACGTGAAAGTGTAAATACCATCACAGATCACGACCTTGTGTTGCTGATTACTGAACGTGTCTCTCTCTCCCTGCAGCAGCAGCAGATGTGGAAGCAGCTGCAGCTTTTAATGTGAAGATCACAGTTCATTTCATTCATATTATCAGTGTGAAGCTCCACGCCCACCGCCCCCAGCACAGATGTACGATACTGTCTGTACTGTATAATGCTGTCTGTACTGTATAATGCTGTATGTACTGTCAAATACTGTCTGTACTGTATAATGCTGTATGTACTGTCAAATACTGTCTGTACTGTATAATACTGTCCGTACTGTCAAATACTGTCTGTACTGTCAAATACTGTCCGTACTGTCAAATACTGTCCGTACTGTCTAATATTGTCTATAGTCTAAAATGCTGTCAAGTTGCATATATTCATATATTTATTAAAGTATAAAGTTAATCCATGTACTTTATGTAACTTTTTACTCCAGTATATGTCAGAGGCATTATACATTTATTTGTAGTAAAAAGTAAGTCTCAAGTCTTTGCACTCAAGTCCCGAGTCGTGTTCCCAACCAGACGGAGAAGTCCAGAGTCGTGTTCCCAACCAGACGGAGAAGTCCAGAGTCGTGTTCCCAACCAGACGGAGAAGTCCAGAGTCGTGTTCCCAACCAGACGGAGAAGTCCCGAGTCGTGTTCCCAACCAGACGGAGAAGTCCCGAGTCGTGTTCCCAACCAGACGGAGAAGTCCAGAGTCGCAATAAATACCGAGTCAACACAGACACATTCCACGTCCTTCACTTTTAGTCCAAAATAAATCATTACGCGTATTTGTACGTGAAAGGAGAACTTTTGCCCATGTGGCCTTTGGTTTATTTTATCAAAAAGTCGTGCATGCACAATAACGTTAAGCCCTAGAGGTATAATACTTTCATGTCATTTCCCCTGTAGATGCCTTACATCTGTTGACATGATGTCGATATAGTGACCGAAAGGGCCTTCACAAACATATAGAATACTCGTCTGCATGTCCTTTGTGTCGAGAGCCTTTGTTGTTAAGTGTAAGAAGGAAAAATGTGCTTTTATCAATGTTTAAAGGAGTAATAAAGTTTGTTTTATTGGTTTAAACTCTGTGTTGTTTTTCATCTGTTTGGCACAACGATTGGTTGATGGCTTTATTCACGATGCACAAGCTCAGAAATGTCCTCATAGCCAGCATTAACTTTTGGTGAAAGTATAACAAAAGCAACTATTTGGAAATTTGTGTTGACATGCAAAAACATCTGCTGTGAGTAAAGGCCGATATCAATTTGTTTTATATTGTCAGATGGGGTTCATTGTACCTTAGGTGCTGTTTACACGAGAACGCAAACAATTGTATCCGCTACTTTTCTCTCGCGTATAGCCTGTTCACACGAGGCCATAACGGAAACGTGGAAACGGACCCCGCAAACGATAACGGGTCCCGAGGTGGGTAGATCTGCAGACGGAACGCTCTGGGGGGCAAACGGCTCCGTGTGTACGTCCTATACGATCATTTCCTGATAACGATGATGCCATAGCCCCGCCTCTCCCCACCTCTGCTGCTCACTGCTGTTGCATGGTCAGTAGGGGTGCAACAACTAATCGACTTAATCGATTAAAACCAATGACCAAATTAGTTGCCAACTATGTCAGTCGTCGATTCGTTGGTGACGTCATCACGTGTGTTTTACGCGCCGTTAAGCCCCAACGTCATCGGCCTTTTTATCGGTACTGGAGACATTTAAAAGAGATATGTCATGTATTATTGCTACAAAAACATTATATCGCAGTCTTGGTGTCGCCAACTCGTTTATAATATGCAAAAAGACAAAAAATGCGTCTATGATGTATTTTCGATCAGACGAGATCTCTCTCTCCCGTCTGTGTGCGAGGGGGCGGGGCGGTTTACACACGCAGCTGCTACGTTCAGCTATAAGAGTTCAGCATGTCAGGGCGGAAACACGAGCAGTTTGTCTAAACATTTAGCAAAAGTGCTCCACATCCAGACGGAGGAATGCACCGGGCTCGACTGTCTTTCCAGCAGCTCTGTAGCCCCGTCCACGAGGAACGTTTCCACGTGAGGTGTTCTGTATGCTAGCAGCAACACACCGAGCTAACTCAATGATACAAACATGGGTTATGATGAGAGGAAACTGAGTTATTTATTTTATTAGAGTTTCAGCTATTCTATTCACAGTTCTGTCTTCAGATTATTTAATACGATTTGTTAAAACACTGTTTCTTTTGATGTGAAATGTTATATATTTAATTTAAATAAAAAGCAATGTTCATTTTGTTCAAAATGTGTTTAGTTAATTTAATAATATATGTATTTTTGAATCAAGTATTCATCTTGATTGTCTTCATTGTTAGTTTCCACATGCCTAAAACAACCTCAAGCTAAATCTAAAAGTTGATGGCTAAATCAGAGCGTTTGAGAAATCGTGCAAGGCGTACAGTAATAGTCCGAATAGTCGATTGGTCGTTTCATTAATCGACTATCAAATGAGTCGTTTGTTGCAGCCCTACTGGTCAGTAGCTACTCACCATGCTACAGATGTTAGTGCACAATCTACAGCTCCTCCCACAACCATCAGCAACAAGTGGACATGGAGAACTACATGAACTACAGCGCCACTTACAGGCCCGGCATATGTACTACAGCGTCTCCAGCGCTTTGGAGTGGTCTCGTGTGAACGGAAGACTTTTGTGATACCGTATTCGGTTCGTTTGCGTTTCGAATGCGTTTGCATGTAAACGGGGACTTAGACCTCGTCACCAGTGAGAAGGGTTCCTGATCAAAGTGTCTGTTGTATTAAAGAGCTGCAGCTAAAGACACATATTTGTTTTCCACCTCAAAGCACGTTGAAGAGATGCCGCCATGCTGCTCTGCTTCCACTGTCTCACAGGAGGCAGAGCACAGTCTGTTTTACATTTCACCCAACAGACCGAGAGCGGTTCATAGTAAGAGAAGGAGAGAGAGAGGTTGGTACACGCTCAATGCAGAGGCTGTGTTTTCATATGCAGAGTAGCTACAGTGTAGAGATGCAGTGAAGATCTCAAGTCCCAGGCTCCTCCACAATGCAACCGGAATATATATAACCCTACAACCATACACATAGTGCAAGAAGAGACAGAGTATAATAAAATAGTGCAGGAGAAGTAAACTATATACATGACAACAATAATTCCAATAAGCTAAATGTGGCACGTAGGGTTCAAGGGACATCACATACGCTAAGCAAGTTTCCATCAGCTTGTTTTTCTGCACATTTCAACCTTTATGAATAAAACACGAGTGAAATCGTAGAAAAAAAGTATTGCAAAAAAGATGATGACCATAATGTGTGGTGGGGTTACAGCGGGGACAGATTCAGTGAATACATGATGACGTTAGACAGCACAGAGTGTGGAGAGCGGCACGGGAGTAAAGAGAGGAAACGGGAGGTTTGTCAGCAGGGTCCGGAGGCAGGTGAGCGGCTCAGGTGCAGCTCCATCATTCTGAGCACGTCTGCCATGAAAAGAACCTGCAGCGCTGCCAGGACTCACATCCTGCTTTCACCCGGAGCAGTCAGGGCGACGGGCTCCCAGTCCTCCTCTCCAGATCAAAATGCAAATCCACCAAGTGACCAATGTGCAGCTGTGGTGGCGTTTTAATCCCTGTCTACAATGTAATAGCCACCTCTATCGGGGTTGTGGGTTTTGCCGCGCGTCTCTCACGCTGAGCACGTGGTTGAATCAGATGAGCTTTATTCGTTAGTCCAGACGGCATACAAACAGCAGGACACATTTCTTCGCTTCATACTAAATAAACTTTTACTCCAAAAGAACAAAAAGAACACGTCAAAAGACTTTTCCGTTTCCCCGTCTATCACCATCAGCTGTGTCCTATCAGCCGACCATAGGCATATAGCCGTGCACGTGATACTGACGCACATATAACACATAATAAGTGAGCCTTAAATTAATACATTTTAAACCATAGTATGACTCGCCGATAATTTACAGTATAATATAATTTATATTATTATTATTAAGGCTAACATTCAGACAATAATAACAAAAGGAAATGCGTTATTTATTCAATTGGCAGAAGAAGAGAAAAGGAACCAAAAGGCCCCAGATGTTCTGTTTCCACATCTGACTGCCACAGTCTGAATTGAGGGTTTTGAATGAAGGCATGTTGGCGAAACAATCCAAGGTCGACTCAAAGCTGTCAGGTTGTGAATCGAGGCTATGTGCTGTTATAGAAATCACAAGTGTGATAACTATCAAGAGAAACCTGCAGGACGACACTACCCACGACCCGACATGCAATCACATGTTTACGTTCACCTCGTAGTTCTGGTTTGAGGCTGGAAACTCTCACTACATATATATTATTATTACAGTCGAAACCAAACTGTCGCCGCTGAGCTTTCTGAGGGCGTTTTCACAGCTGGAAGTCAAAACCTTCACACACGTTACGGCATTTCTATTTGTTTACCTTGTGACACCTTTGATGAGGCTAGTTTTCACATTGCAACTATGCACGAAGTTGAGGCTGAAGGCTCCGGGAGAAGTATCAGGCGGACCTTGAGTTAAGAAATGCACGTGTTTGAGTGTTAATGCGTTCCTCTCGTTATCAATTACAGCTATATTTGAAAGCAGTTACACGAATAAACACGACTATATTATGCTTTAAATGTTTAATAAGTGAGAGTTAAAGTTTCACGGGGTGTGCTTGGTTCTTGAGATACTTTAAAGAACTGTTCTTTTGAAATAAATCATGCAGAAAATACAAATGAACCGCTAAATATGAAAACCCTGAATAATTGAAAACATTTCGGAGACGTTCTTTGTGAGCATCTGTGTCTGCCGGGGCTTCTTAAAGCATCAGATAGCATGCGCTGCTGCCTGTCCTCGACCAGAGGCTGTGTCGACATGCAGAGTTGAATGCAGGTGTAATTAAGGCGTCTGAACGAAAGGAGGTCAGCGCATTGTAAACCTGTGTGCTGAACGCCCCCCCGAGCCACAGTCCATTCACTGCTGCTGTCCGCTCTTTTAAAGCCGCCTGCTCTTAGTTCTGTTTTCCCCAAATCCCAAGTCTGCTGAAGGAAGTCTGCTGGAGGGAGGAGGCGGCGCTGACCCGTGATGGAGAACACTATCCAACCTCCTCCAACCTGAAGCACATTTACCGTAAAAACTCTTTCTACAAACCGGTAAACTTACTGACAGTCGAACATGCTCTCATCGACGTGGCCACGGGCGCATTACGGCTTCATACATGCTGCCACGGCTGCTGCGTGTTCACGGGTTTCTACAAAGGGCTTCAAACCGGATATATGTGCTGTATGTGTGCAGCAACCGTGAGCTGATTCTTAAAGGGCCCATGTCATGCTCTTCTGGTTCTGACCCGTCCCCGTGTGTTCTGTAGCTTCTGCATGTGACCGGTCTGCAGAGTCTCAATCCCTCAAAGTGCCCCCTGTAGGGAGTGACACTCTGACTCAGAGAAGACCTGTCTGTGCCCCAGAACGCCTCGCTGGGGGTTTCTCTTTCTCTTCCTGGGTACGGTGCCCATACCCAAATGGACCGATCCGTGGAGCCGTTACGTTAAGTCTGTGGATTGGTCCAGATGTTCCAATCCACGGACTTCCTCACTCACACAATCTTTTATCAGCTGCAGCTTCGTCGATGTCTCCTCCCTGAGGCGGCGGGACGCGGCGAGGCGGGGAGTCGGTGTGTGAGCACACACACAAACTCCCAGCCAGGCTGCGGGTGTGTGTGTTCGGGCTGGTTTGGGCAGTGGTCTCGCTGTCTCGCAGACGGCCACTGGGCTCACAGGGGGGGGGGGGGGGCAGGAGCTCCAACACGTCGTGTAGGACGGAGAGTGAACACACAGACGACACAGAGATGCTGTGAGAAACCAATGTGAGTTTGGAACATTGAACGATGTGAATCTATTCTAGGAGACTCAACAAAGGAACTATGATCAGTGGAAATGGCCGTGACGCGGGACCTCTAAATAAAAATGCAAACCAAGCACCACATCTGAATGAATCGGTCAAAGCAATAATGTGTCCTAATTAGTTTCTGATGTAAATAATAAACGGCATCACATTTGCTTTGTTTGCTTTTAAAATGATGAGAGGAACTGGGTCTTCTGTTCTGATGTTAGTCAGGCAGACCTGGACAAAAACAATGTTACATGGATGTATGAAGAGGTACATTTTTAACTTCATTCCTATAAAAGATTCTCAGTGGCGCATGAAGCCAACACGTCTGGGCCGAGAGCGACACGCCCTGTTTCCCCTTAAAACCCACCCTGTATTTACAAACATTTAAATAAGGGCAATTCTAATGTTAGTACTGTTGGTTGGCTAAAAAGAAAATGTCTCTTTCCCAATGTCAAACAACGTTATTTTTGGGGCCCAGTGATGCCACGGATTGACACGAGAGTTGTGCAGTATCCGTTTGGCCGCTTCTGTTTTCCTTCCTAGCTATTTTACAGCTAACATCTGGACAGGAAGTACATTTGCTGTTCTGGAAAATTGCATTGAATTTCTATCCAAACAGAAAAGGCTCCAAACTTGGCTAGTTCCCGTGTCCTTCCTTCATTGTCTTTTAATTTAATATATTTATTTCAGAAACATGAGGACATTTTCATTGGAGAGGGGATATCTCCTCAGTTGCTTTCCTTTAACTTTATTTTACGTATGCCCCTTATCTGTCCCACGTACCTAGGGTCAAAGTAAAGAGGCTGTAACTATGACAACATTCAACATGGTACCCTGCTTCTAAAGGGTTTTTGATTGGACCATATCTAATCTGTTTGGCATTTTTAACACATGCCAAAAAAGACAAAAACACAATTCTGGATTACATTCGAAACTCCCCATTTCCTACAAATGTCAATACAGGTTGCAATCTAGCACCAAAACCAGTCAAAGCCAACTCATGGAGAGAATAACTGGTGTCTCTAGCTAAACAACACAATCAGTTACCATAGCTATGCGGATGACACACAAATGTACGTAACAATTGCTCCAATTCAAACACTGAGTAAGTGCATTGAACAAATCAATGACTGGATGTGTCAGAACTTTCTCCAATTAAACAAAGATAAAACTGAGGTAATGGTTTTTGGAGCCAAGGCAGAACGTTTAAAAGTTAGCGCTGAGCTTCAGTCTGCAATGTTCAAACCAACAGATAAAGCCAGAGATCTAGGTGTAGTCATGGACTCTGACCTGAGTTTCAACAGTCACATTAAAACAGTTACTAAATCAGCCTAATATCACCTAAAGAACATATCTAGGATTAAAAGACTAATGTCACAGCAGGATCTGGAGACACGTGTCCATGCCTTTATCTTCAGTAGACTCGACTACTGCAATGGTGTGCTTCACAGGTCTCACTAAAACATCTATTAGGAAGCTGCAGCTGATTCAGAACGCCGCTGCTCGAGTCCTCACTGACACTAAGAAAGTGGATCACATCACTCCTGCTCTGAAGTCTTTACACTGGCTTCCTGTGTGTCAGAGAATAGATTTCTAAATACTGCTGCTGGTTTATAAAGCACTGAATGGTTTAGGCCCAAAATACATGTCTGACCTCCTGCTAAATGATGAACCATCCAGATCTCTCAGGTCTTCAGGGACTGGTCAGCTTTCTGTCCCCAGAGTCAGAACTAAACATGGAGAAGCAGCGTTCAGTTATTATGCTCCAGACATCTGGAACAAACTCCCAGAAACCTGCAGGTCCGCTGCAACTCTGACTACTTTCAAATCCAGGCTGAAGACTTTTCTTTTTGTCGCTGCTTTTAATTGAACTATTCATATCTTAGACTGCACTATAACTTGTATCCATGTACTTTTTCTTTTAATGTTTATTTTATTATCTTTTCTTTTTAATGACTGATTTTAAATGCCATTTTCTTAATGTCTTTCGTTTTTAGTAAAGCACTTTGAATTGCCTTGTGTTGAAAGGTGCTATATAAATAAACTTGCCTTGCCTTGGGATGTTTTAAAATCTCTTTGATCCAGTGATAAATAGAGTTGGATACATTTCGATTCCAACGGCATCATTTAGAAATGTGAATTTCGGTCCCGCTTTTCGATACCTGAGGAAATGTTTCTCGCCGCTCTCCGTAGCCTACTGTATGACTGCGGCGGGAAATGTAGCGTTGTACCCTCTATGGTTGTACCCTGTACCCATAGATATATATATAAACCATAATATAAACACGTGTTTATATCATAGGTTTATATATATATATCTATGGTTGTACCCACCTACACTTCCTACAGCGTAACCTGAGACCAGGGCCGGCCCGTCGCACTGGCGTTATAGATGTTCGCCTAGGGCGCCAGATCTGTGGAGGCGCTGCGCTGACAGCTCTGTTTGACCGTTGGTGCTCATCCTAATGTTCGGCCTTGATGTAACAACATTCATAATTAAGTAAATGTAGCACCCTTTTCATCCCGGTTATACGTTTCATTCGCCCTGTGCGATGGGCGCTGCAAGTGATGAAAATGGGGATGTTGGCTTATCTGGCGCCCGCAGCTCACAGCCAACGTGCGAGTGAGCGAGGGAGAAAGGGAGGGTGCACTGGAACCGGCGCTGTTGTTATTAGCATCTGGTGCTAGCTGCTCTAACGGAAGAAGAAGATGTTTCTCCATGAGGTGGAGGGAGAGTCCTCTCCAGTCAGACTGAGGCTGATAACTACAGCTCAGTGAGGTAAAGGACTCTGAGTGTTTAGATAGTTCACTTTAGTCTAAGTTATCTCAGTGGGTCTCAAACGGTTTGATCACAATTTATGTAAACACATATTTCCAAGGCACTCCTTTATAATGATTGGGATAAAACAGGTTTGAAATCATTCCAATGTAAACTATAGGACAGTAAACCAGACATATCGTTTTAAACTGGAGAGATAAGAAAAAATGCATAAATAAAAAAGTAAAATAAGATCTGAATGAACAACACAAATAAAATACGAATTTGAACATTTTACTTCAAAATGTTCAAACCTTTCTTCCCGGTATGCCTGAGAGGCAGATGCTTGTTTTTCTCAACAAGAACTGTTCTTTAAAAGTTGGACTGTTGAAGCTTCAGTGGTTCAGGTTGCAGTTACATAGCAGTGAATATAAACAGACTGATTCATGTGAATATTACTGTAAACTAACCTGTGTAAAAGTCTCTCGAATAAATGTAATTTATTTTGGTGGAAGAAGCATGTATCATTTTTTTACCCTGCCCCTCAAAGAACCGGAATTGAGAACCGTTAAGAACCGGAATCGAAAAGTAGAATCGGAATCGGAATCTTGGAAATTCAAACGATACCCAACCCTAGTGATACATCTGCAGGCGGGAGGATCAGTCCTCCTGAACAGAACAAGGCTCCTGACAGAGGGCAAGAGGCCAGCAGGTTGCTCTAAAAGCCACTCAGATCACATCCAGCTCACGGCAATAAGAAAGGATCTATTCGCTCATCAGAGACATCGAAGACAAGCATCTGACACAAGATTAGTCAATCAGTATTATGGCGCATTTCCACTACACGGCCTGGCTCGGCCTCGCTCGGTATAGTTAGGCCTCGTTAAGACTGGCTCACTTAATGCTGCGCTTCCATTACAGTGTAGTAGCTGGGGCAGTAACTATAGTAACGCAGTGTAGGCGGAGCCGTGACGTCATCTTCAATGAGAGCCCCAGAAAAACAACACAGCCGTTAGCTGTTAGCCCTCAGAGCTCACAGCTCCTCATATCTGTTCAGAAACTAGACACAAGTGAAACAAGTACAAACCACAGACTGCCTGTGTCATGGAGAATACAGTCGCTGCTTTATTTATGTCTGTAGGCCGTTGCTGTGAGTGTGAACGGTCGGAGCATTATACTAATGTTAGCTTAGCCGATCTCCATTCAGAAAACACCATTCTAAAGGTGTTTCTCTGCCGTCTGTCTGCAGACTCAAAGCATTAATTCATGGTTTTTACTAACCGGTATCAGTGTGTTGTTACTTCGGCATCATTTTGAAACGTGTATTACAATTAAATCACGGTCAAATATGTTCATCTTGTTGTAGTTGTAGCCCCCTTGCCAGCGATTCTCTCTCTAGTTTAGCATACTCAGCCCGACTCAGCTTGGTTGTTCCTGGCCCTAGAACCATGATTTAGTCGGGCCAGAAAAAAGGTGAAAAAGTAGCCGGAACTACGCCAAGTGGAAACGCAACCAAAAACGGGCTGGGCACGCTCAAAGCGAGCTCCGCGCTGCCGTGGAAACGCGCCATTAGACACTTCATTATTGATCCCCAGAAAGCAGCACAACGACAGAAACAGATCAGCTGCATCGCCTTGAAACGGTTCCTTCCCCGGACATCATTCTGAATCAACATTTCAAAGCGGGTACAAAAGCAAGGGATTCTTTTAATGAATTCATGAATTGAAGAAAAGAGTTGAGGATTTGTTTGAGACTGAACCAGAGAGCGAATACCAAAGCAGAGAAACTGAGACATTTGTAAAGTCCAAGACGGTGTTCATTACCTTCAGGGTCAACACTGTGAGCAGCTCTTTGCTCTTCAAGCCAATTTGATTCAGAACACATGCAATTAAATCCAGAAAGGTCATTGGATGTGAATACAGCAGAGAGTATTTGGCTCAGTTACGGAAAGGAGAACTCACGCGGGGTCCGGGGGTCTGTGATAGTTATTACAAACACATTTTGATATCCTTGACATTTAAAGAGCAAGACAGGGTATTCACAGAACGCATCCGCGGCATGTCGATACGACTCCGTGTGCTCTTCATTAGGAAGTGATCAGCTCATGCCGTCTCAGTCTCAAAGTGTGTCTTGGGCGTCAGGTTATCGTGAGATTAATACGTGTTTTGGAAAGATATACCTCGATATCCATACAACTGCTTTTTGATAAGACTCAAATTATGAACGTAGACGTACATTCTTGGAATAGCTTTGTATGCTGCTCTCGCCTCACAATACTCCAGAAAAACGGTTTCATTAAGATCTGCCTGATATCTTATTCGGTTGAAAAGATTCTTGGAGAGGTTTTAACACGGGGGAACTGTGGATGAGTTTGTTTGGAACTGGTCCCCAATAGCAGCACCCACGACAAAGCAATGGTCCAGTGTTATAACTAGGGATGTCCCGATCACCTTTTTTTGCTTCCGATCATTTGATTTTGACAATCTGCCGATACCGATTTTTCCCGATCCGATCTTTATGCAATGCATTAAGAGAGAAACAAAGGTAACAGATAACGACTGGTCATCCAACTGCGATGAGTTCAGCTATCTTGGCTGTTATTGTGTTGGCCTTTTCTCTGTTCTGGGGCCGTTTCTCTTTCCTTTTGAAAGCCTCTGAAAGTGTTGGTTGTGTCAGTGCCGTTACCCGAGTGGCCGCTGTGTACTCGCCGTGTTGTTGTTGGTGTTTGTTTCTCAGGTAGCGTATTAGATTGGTCGTGTTGAACGTAGCTCTGTTCTTTCCACCACGCGGAACCTCCGCCTTGCAAACATTG
>JAMFTG010002762.1:0-7500 GCA_023974075.1 Chaenocephalus aceratus
TTAAAGAAAGAATTATAAATGTCTGTCTTTTCATGCCTTTAATACTAACTTGAATTTTTATTAAAATTAATGAATCAATAATTGTTTATATTTTATTGTAATGTAGAGACAAGGCTTTTAGTGACAATCATGTATTGCGTTACAATTATATGTAAAAAAATATGATATGAGGCCTGGCGCACCCCCTGCAATCTTTGTTGCCAGGTTGGGAACCACTGGACTTGAGGATGTTTGTTGCGCTTTCTGAAAAGGGGCGTGTCCTGGGAGTATCTCACCTTTGACGTACAGGTGTATCCAGGTGTGCAGGTGTTCCAGGCTCTGGTTGGTGTACCTGCAGGTGTACGTCCCAGTGTCTCGGGTGTTTGAACTGTTCACCTGCATTGGGTTGGGCACCTGGTCCTTGTACAGCCAGTTGAACGATGTTGTCGTCAGGCGGGACGACAGGTTGCCATGGCAGCCGAGGCTGAAGACAGAACCGACCTCCAGAACCAGGTCGGTTCTGTTGGGCAGAACCTGGGAGTTCAGCAGGATCCACGGAGGCCCGGGAGAACCTGAAACAAGCAATCAGTTCAACACTCAGAGTACTGAAGCTAACATTAGCCTGACGCTAACGTTAGCCTGACGCTAACGTTAGCCTGACGCTAACGGAGCGCTAAGGAGCCGCTCTCAGTCTGCCGTCATCAGACACGTTATTATAGTTTATAGTTTGTTTCAAATGAACCTTTAAACTCTGTCTTTACGATGCTGGCGGACCCTAACGTGAGTTTAGTCTTTTATCGATCGACTTCATGGAGCTGCACGTATACAGAAACACGACCACTGGTGGATGGGTTCAAATCACTTTATTTAGAAATCACAACAACAAGCTTTACAACAACAAGCTTTACAACAACAAGCTTTAAACAACAGATTATGTGAAGGAGATCAAGACGCTTAGAAACTTTGTTTGATGAAACAGATTTTAGTTTCATCAGTTGCTCGATTCTTTATCTAAAAATAAAAGTCAACAATGTTGTAGTTTGACTCAAATGTAGGGAGGCTCTCATTGGCTGGTTAGAACACAGGGAGCCTCTCATTGGCTGGTTAGAACACAGGGAGCCTCTCATTGGCTGGTTAGAACACAGGGAGCCTCTCATTGGCTGGTTAGAACACAGAGAGGCTCTCATTGGCTGGTTAGAACACAGGGAGCTTTTCATTGGCTAGTTAGAACACAAGGAGCCTCTCATTGGCTGGGAGCAGTAATGGGCGGGGCTACAGGTCTCTTGAGGTCGTGCAGCGCGGTGCTGATCCTGGACGTCTGCAGCAGCAGAGCCTGATGGTTCTCCACCAGCAGGGACTGGTGCCGGGCCACGTTCTGCAGGTCCAGGATCTGCTGCTCGCCCTGAAACAGAACCGCATCACACCGCTGAGTTCATCTCAACTAGACTCAGATACAACTCAACCCTACCTACATTAGACTACCCCTATCGAACTAAACCAAACCTGAGATTACCTCATCAAAACTAAAGTAACCCTGAGATCATCTGAACTCAACTGAACCAAAACCTGAGATTAACTAAAGTAAGCCTGAGATTAACTAAAGTAACCTGAGATTAACTAAAGTAAACCTGAGATTACCAAAGTAAACCTGAGATTAACTAAAGTAAACCTGAGATTAACTGAACTAAACTGAACCAAACCTGAGATTAACTAAAGTAAACCTGAGATTAACCAAAGTAAACCTGAGATTAACCAAAGTAACCTGAGATTAACCAAAGTAAACCTGAGATTAACTAAAGTAAACCTGAGATTAACTGAACCAAACCTGAGAGTAACTAAAGTAAACCTGAGATTAACCAAAGTAAGCCTGAGATTAACTAAAGTAAACCTGAGATTAACTGAACTAAACTGAATCAAACCTGAGATTAACTAAAGTAACCCTGAGATCATCTGAACTAAACTGAACCAAACCTGAGATTAACTAAAGTAAACCTGAGATTAACTAAAGTAAACCTGAGATTAACCAAAGTAACCTGAGATTAACTAAAGTAAACCTGAGATTAACTAAAGTAAACCTGAGATTAACTAAAGTAAACCTGAGATTAACTAAAGTAAACTGAGATTACCAAAGTAAACCTGAGATTAACTAAAGTAAACCTGAGATTAACTAAAGTAAACCTGAGATTAACCAAAGTAAACCTGAGATTAACTAAAGTAAACCTGAGATTAACTAAAGTAAGCCTGAGATTAACTAAAGTAAACCTGAGATTAACTAAAGTAAACCTGAGATTAACTAAAGTAAACTAAAAGTGAGATAACCTAAACTGAGATTAACTAAATAAACCAAACTGAACATAAATAAAGTAAACCTGAGATTAACTAAACCAAACCCCATCTATCTTTTAATCCTGTGACCCACCTGAGCTCCCAGCATGCCGAGCAGTTTGACCACCTGGTTCTGGTTATTGGCAATTTCTTTCTGGACGTCCAGCAGCTGAGTCAGCAGATCCACCACTTCCTGTTTCACTTCCTGTCTCACTTCCTGTCCCGGCTGCCGGTCCGATACCGAGGCAGCATCGGGGGCCTTGCCCATCGTCATGGCAACGGCTGGGTTGTCATGGTGATCACCTGCAGTGAAGACGGCTGACGTCAAAACCTCAGGGTTTTCAGAATAAAGGTCCTGACATGTCCTCTGAATTTCAGAATAAGAATTTCAGAATAAAGGTCCTGACATGTCTTCTGAATTTCAGAATAAAGCTCCAGACATGTCTTCTGAATTTCAAAATAAAGGTCCTGACATGTCTTCTGAATTTCAGAATAAAGGTCCTGTCTTGTAAACATTCCATTTTCATTTGATTTTCAGAATAAAAGTCTGAACACTTACAACATTGACAGTCCTCCGGTGTTCAAAATAAAAGTCCTGATACAAACTGTATTCCACCGTCCCACAATGCAGCATGTTTTAGTGCGAAAGAGTGTGTGACTGAGAGAGGAGACTGTGGGAAGTGAAAGGGAACCGTTTTTATAATCATTCTGGAAAAAGCCACCATGTGGCCAATCAGTGGCGTCTCACGTTTTATAACTGGAAGAAAAAAGCTTTTTTAGAGAGAAAAGTTCAAATAATATATTAAATGGTTCAAGTATTTCCAAAAGAAAGCTGAAAGTCTCAGGTGAAGTAAAACCAGATATCCCGTGACCCCCCCCCCTATGACCCCCCCCCCCTCTCATCACTGACAGAGTTATCTGTCTAAATAACGCTAACAGGAGTTTCTGCAGTTAGAGGGGGGGGGGGGGGGGCAGTGTGATGAAACCCTGGAGAGTCAGGAAACACATTGAGCACCAGACCGCACTGTGTGTGTGTGTGTGTGTGTGTGTGTGTGTGTGTGTTGTGTGTGTGTGTGTGTCTCCCACTTCCTCGTCTCACTTCTTCTTTGTTGAGGAGCGGTAAAGGGTGCGTTACCACGACAACATGTACATCCACTGCACTATAGTTATTATTATAATATATTTGTCACTGTTATTACTGTAATTATTTTTATTGTTATAGTTTTTTTTGTTTTGATTTTATTATTTTTAAAATATATATTATGTTTTTATAAAGTATTACAATTGTTTTAAGTCATTATTATTCCTTTCATCAACATATATTATATTTTAACCACATCGCGACTAAACTGTGGATCTCACTACAAGTTTTACTAATATGAATAACTTCTTTTACCCCTCACGGTCACACACACACACACACACAGCCACACACACACACACACAGCCACACACACACACACACAGCCACACACACACAGACACACACACACAGACACACACACACACAGACACACACACACACAAACACAGACACACACACACAGCCACACACACAGACACACACACACACAGCCACACACACACACAGCCACACACACACATACACAGCCACACACACACAGCCACACACACACACAAACACAGACACACACACACACAGACACACACACACACACACACAGCCACAAACACACACACACACAGCCACACACACACAGACACACACACACAGCCACAGCCACACACACACACACAGCCACACACACACACACACAGCCACACACACACACACCCACACACACACACACCACACAAACACCACACACACACACACACACAGCCACACACACACATACACACACAGCCACACACACATACACACACAGCCACACACACACACAGCCACACATACACACAGCTACATACACACAGCCACACACACACACACACACACACACACACACACAGCCACACACACACACACACACACAGCCACACACACACACAGCAACACACACACACACACACACACACACATACACACACACACATACACACACACACACAGCCACACACACACAGGCACACACACACACAGCCACACACACACACACAGGCACACACACACACACAGCCACACACACACACAGCCACAAACACACACACACACACACACAGCCACACACACAGCCACAAACACACACACACACACACACAGCCACACACACACACAGGCACACACACAGCCACACACACACACACACCACACACACCACACACACACACAGCACACACACACAACACCCACACACACCCACGCACACACTGAATAATAATAATAATAATAATGCTGATATGTAATAATGAATACCAGCAGTGTTTCTACCTGAAGCGAAGCAGAGGCTGAGCAGAAGAAGAAGAACCTTCATCTTCAGAGGACTGGCTGGACTGAGGGGGGAGGGGGGGAGGTTCCTCTCTGAGACTCTCTGGGGTGGGAGGTTCCTCTCTGAGACTCTCTGGGGGGGAGGTTCCTCTCTGAGGGGAGGTTCCTCTCTGAGGGGGAGGTTCCTCTCTGAGACTCTCTGGGGGGGAGGTTCCTCTCTGGGGGGGAGGTTCCTCTCTGGGGGGGAGGTTCCTCTCTGAGGGGAGGTTCCTCTCTGAGACTCTCTGAGGGGAGGTTCCTCTCTGAGGGGAGGTTCCTCTCTGGGGGGGAGGTTCCTCTCTGAGGGGGGAGGTTCCTCTCTGAGACTCTCTGAGGGGGAGGTTCCTCTCTGAGACTCTCTGGGGGGAGGTTCCTCTCTGAGACTCTCTGAGGGGGAGGTTCCTCTCTGAGACTCTCTGAGGGGGAGGTTCCTCTCTGAGACTCTCTGGGGGGGGAGGTTCCTCTCTGAGACTCTCTGAGGGGGAGGTTCCTCTCTGAGACTCTCTGGGGGGGAGGTTCCTCTCTGAGGGGGAGGTTCCTCTCTGAGGGGGAGGTTCCTCTCTGAGACTCTCTGGGGGGGAGGTTCCTCTCTGAGGGGGAGGTTCCTCTCTGAGACTCTCTGGGGGGGAGGTTCCTCTCTGAGGGGGAGGTTCCTCTCTGAGACTCTCTGAGGGGAGGTTCCTCTCTGAGGGGGAGGTTCCTCTCTGAGACTCTCTGGGGGGGAGGTTCCTCTCTGAGGGGGAGGTTCCTCTCTGAGACTCTCTGAGGGGGAGGTTCCTCTCTGAGACTCTCTGAGGGGGAGGTTCCTCTCTGAGACTCTCTGGGGGGGAGGTTCCTCTCTGAGACTCTCTGGGGGGAGGTTCCTCTCTGAGGGGGAGGTTCCTCTCTGAGACTCTCTGAGGGGAGGTTCCTCTCTGAGGGGGAGGTTCCTCTCTGAGACTCTCTGGGGGGGAGGTTCCTCTCTGGGGGGGAGGTTCCTCTCTGAGGGGGGAGGTTCCTCTCTGAGACTCTCTGGGGGGGAGGTTCCTCTCTGGGGGGAGGTTCCTCTCTGGGGGGGAGGTTCCTCTCTGAGACTCTCTGGGGGGGAGGTTCCTCTCTGAGGGGAGGTTCCTCTCTGAGACTCTCTAGGGGGGAGGTTCCTCTCTGGGGGGGAGGTTCCTCTCTGAGGGGGAGGTTCCTCTCTGGGGGGAGGTTCCTCTCTGAGGGGGAGGTTCCTCTCTGAGACTCTCTGGGGGGAGGTTCCTCTCTGAGGGGGGAGGTTCCTCTCTGAGACTCTCTGGGGGGGGAGGTTCCTCTCTGAGACTCTCTGGGGGGGGAGGTTCCTCTCTGAGACTCTCTGGGGGGGAGGTTCCTCTCTGAGACTCTCTGAGGGGGAGGTTCCTCTCTGAGGGGGGAGGTTCCTCTCTGAGACTCTCTGGGGGGGGAGGTTTCCTCTCTGAGACTCTCTGGGGGGGGAGGTTCCTCTCTGAGACTCTCTGGGGGGAGGTTCCTCTCTGAGACTCTCTGAGGGGGAGGTTCCTCTCTGAGACTCTCTGAGGGGAGGTTCCTCTCTGAGACTCTCTGGGGGGAGGTTCCTCTCTGAGGGGGAGGTTCCTCTCTGGGGGGGAGGTTCCTCTCTGAGGGGGAGGTTCCTCTCTGAGACTCTCTGGGGGGAGGTTCCTCTCTGAGGGGGGAGGTTCCTCTCTGAGACTCTCTGAGGGGGAGGTTCCTCTCTGAGGGGGAGGTTCCTCTCTGAGACTCTCTGGGGGGGAGGTTCCTCTCTGAGGGGGAGGTTCCTCTCTGAGGGAGTAGCTTCAGCACTAACCCCCCTCTGGAGGTCCCGCAGCTTCAGCACGAACCCCCCTCTGGAGGTCCCGCAGCTGCAGCACGAACCCCCCTCTGGAGGTCCCGCAGCTTCAGCACTAACCCCCCTCTGGAGGTCCCGCAGCTGCAGCACGAACCCCCCTCTGGAGGTCCCGCAGCTTCAGCACTAACCCCCCTCTGGAGGTCCCGCAGCTTCAGGACTAACCCCCCTCTGGCGGTCCCGCAGCTTCAGGACTAACCCCCCTCTGGAGGTCCCGCAGCTTCAGCACTAACCCCCCTCTGGAGGTCCCGCAGCTTCAGGACTAACCCCCCTCTGGCGGTCCCGCAGCTGCAGCACGAACCCCCCTCTGGCGGTCCCGCAGCTTCAGCACTAACCCCCCTCTGGAGGTCCCGCAGCTGCAGCACGAACCCCCCTCTGGAGGTCCCGCAGCTGCAGCACTAACCCCCCTCTGGAGGTCCCGCAGCTTCAGGACTAACCCCCCTCTGGAGGTCCCGCAGCTTCAGGACTAACCCCCCTCTGGAGGTCCCGCAGCTTCAGGACTAACCCCCCTCTGGAGGTCCCGCAGCTGCAGGACTAACCCCCCTCTGGAGGTCCCGCAGCTGCAGCACGAACCCCCCTCTGGCGGTCCCGCAGCTGCAGCACGAACCCCCCTCTGGAGGTCCCGCAGCTTCAGGACTAACCCCCCTCTGGCGGTCCCGCAGCTTCAGGACTAACCCCCCTCTGGAGGTCCCGCAGCTTCAGCACTAACCCCCCTCTGGAGGTCCCGCAGCTTCAGGACTAACCCCCCTCTGGCGGTCCCGCAGCTGCAGCACGAACCCCCCTCTGGCGGGTCCCGCAGCTTCAGCACTAACCCCCCTCTGGAGGTCCCGCAGCTGCAGCACGAACCCCCCTCTGGAGGTCCCGCAGCTGCAGCACTAACCCCCCTCTGGAGGTCCCGCAGCTTCAGGACTAACCCCCCTCTGGAGGT
>JAMFTG010002762.1:15000-21719 GCA_023974075.1 Chaenocephalus aceratus
GTGTGTGTACTTGTATCACAGTGTGTGTACTTGTATCACAGTGTGTGTACCTGCGGGGGTGCACAGCTCCTCGCACTCGGCAGGCTGGATGTGGGCGGGGCTAAGCTCTTCCATGGCGACGTACTGAGTCTCTGAGGTCATATCCATGTAGCCTCCATCACTGAGGAGACACCTTCATTCAGACAGGAGGGAGGGGGTGTGTGTGTGTGTGTGTGTGTGTGTGTGTGTGTGTGTGTGTGTGTGTGTCTGAGCTAATCATCATGTCAGCATCATCAACAGGAGATTTCAAAATAAAAGCCTTTTCACAGAGGAGATTTTATAATCAGTTTATTGTGTTTCATATCTACATGACATCTGTGACCTCTCAGTGACCTCTCTGTGACCTCTGTGGTCCTTAAACACACCTGACCTCTCTGTGACCTCTCTGTGACCTCTGGTCCTTAAACGCACCTGTGATATATATTGCAAGCTTCTCTGTGTGCATGCTGTCTGACTGCAGCTTGCTCTCTGGAGCTTTCTGATTGGATCAGGAGCCGAGGAGCATTCAGACCGTTTGACGGAGAATCGTTCTCTTTTTCTGTCTGTTCAAAGAAACGTTAAGGATTACAAAATGTCTCACGACACTGACTTTAGTTCCTTTATTATTTTCTAAAAACAATCATGATATCAATTATGTTGAACGTTTATTAGGTTTAATATTTTATCTCAATCTGCTGTAACCTTGCTTCTCCATGCATCATGCCGTACCCATGGTAACCTGTTACCTGCCGTCCCAGGTTACCATGGTGACAGGTTACCATGGGGACAGCAGGTAGGGAACAGGTAGGTTCCTCAGGTGGTGAGAACCAGGAACTGCAGCTCTAATATTTCAATAATATTTCAAGCAGGGAGCGTTGCTTTATCTACGTTCTAATAATGCTAATGGTGAAACTAAATTCACCATTAGCATCTTCCTCTAAACATTTAAATATGAGCATCCTGAGTAGCATAACATCATGAGGTTAGCCTGCCACGTTTAGCTCCACGTTAGCTCCATGTTAGCATCACATTACCTCCATTAAAGCATCACGTCAGCTCCATGTTAGCATCACATCAGCTCCATGTTAGCATCACGTTAGCTCCACGTTAGCTCCATGTTAGCATCACATTACCTCCATTAAAGCGTCACGTTAGCTCCATGTTAGCATCACATTACCTCCATTAAAGCATCACGTCAGCTCCATGTTAGCATCACGTTAGCTCCATGTTAGCATCACATTACCTCCATTAAAGCATCACGTCAGCTCCATGTTAGCATCACGTTAGCTCCATGTTAGCATCACATTACCTCCATTAAAGCATCACGTCAGCTCCATGTTAGCATCACGTCAGCTCCATGTTAGCATCACATCAGCTCCATGTTAGCATCACGTTAGCTCCATGTTAGCATCATTTCAGCTCCATGTTAGCATCACATCAGCTCCATGTTAGCATCACGTTAGCTCCACATTAGCATCATATCAGCTCCATGTTAGCATCATGTCAGCTCCATGTTAGCATCACGTTAGCTGCATGTTAGCATCATATCAGCTCCATGTTAGCATCACATCAGCTCCATGTTAGCATCACATCAGCTCCATGTTAGCATCACGTTAGCTCCACATTAGCATCATATCAGCTCCATGTTAGCATCACATCAGCTCCATGTTAGCATCACGTTAGCTCCACATTAGCATCATATCAGCTCCATGTTAGCATCACGTCAGCTCCATGCTAGCATCACGTTAGCTCCACATTAGCATCATATCAGCTCCATGTTAGCATCACATCAGCTCCATGTTAGCATCACGTTAGCTCCACATTAGCATCATATCAGCTCCATGTTAGCATCACGTCAGCTCCATGCTAGCATCACGTTAGCTGCACGTAAGCTCCATTATAGCATCAAGTTAGCTCCATGTTAGCATCATATCAGCTCCATGTAACTCCATGTTAGCATCACGTTAGCTCCATGTTAGCATCACGTTAGCTCCATGTTAGCATCACGTTAGCTCAATGTTAGCATCACGATAACTCCATGTTAGCATCACGTAAGCTCCATGTTAGCATCACTTTAGCTGCACGTTAGCTCCATTAAAGCATCATTTTAGCTCCATGTTAGCATCATATCAGCTCCATGTTAGCATCACGTTAGCTCAGCTCCATGTTAGCATCATATCAGCTCCATGTTAGCATCACGTTAGCTCAGCTCCATGTTAGCATCAGGCTAGCGTCAGTTAGAGTCAAGCAAGCATCACTTTAGACTCATGTTAGCTCCTTATTAGCTTCACGTTAGCTCCATGTTGACATTAGGTAAGCTCCCTGATAGCTTCATGCTAACTGTCCGGTGGTGTTGAACCATCAGGTGTGCAGCTCTGCACTCCTTCCCCCTCAGTTTAGAGAGATTACAAAGCTAGCACCTTGCTAAGCTAACCAAACACAGCTGTTGATGACTCGCTGGGACCAGCAGGGGGAGGGGTCTCCTGAGGCCCCGCCCCCATGTGGCCCAGCCCCCCTCCACTATGAGGAGGCCGCTTGTTTCCTGAACGTCTGGAGGAACACCTTCATCCCCTTCCTGCTGAGGGGGGGGAGGGGGGGCAGAGGGGGGAGGGGGGGGAGGGAGCTCCTCCTCTTGATCTTTGGGGTCACGCTCCATGACTTCATCCTCGGGGGGGGGGTCTGCGCCACCAAACACCTCTGATACTGCACCTGTGCACAGGAAGTGAGAGATAATACACCTGTACACAGGAAGTGAGAGATAATACACCTGTGCACAGGAAGTGAGAGATAATACACCTGTACACAGGAAGTGAGAGATAATACACCTGTACACAGGAAGTGAGAGATAATACACCTGTGCACAGGAAGTGAGAGATAATACACCTGTGCACAGGAAGTGAGAGATAATACACCTGTACACAGGAAGTGAGAGATAATACACCTGTACACAGGAAGTGAGAGATAATACACCTGTGCACAGGAAGTGAGAGATAATACACCTGTGCACAGGAAGTGAGAGATAATACACCTGGTTACGATTAACAGGAAGTGATTCTGAATAACAGGAAGTGGTTCTGATTGACAGGAAGTGGTTCTAATTAACAGGAAGTGATTCTGGTTGACTTCTGATTGACAGGAAGTGGTTAAGATTAACAGGAAGTGGTTCTGATTGGCCGGTGCTCCTCACCATGCACGCCGCCTGCACCGCCTCAGACAGCAGCCCTGCGTCCGGCTCGCTCCAGAATACGTGAGCCTCGAAGCGCTGCGCCCCCCCGTCACAGATCACAGCGAAGGTGTGGCAGTCGTGGCCGACGCCAGGAAGGTGAGGAGGCGTACCTGACACTCCCACAGAGGCTCCTCCCCTCCTGTAGGAGCCAATCAGAGAGGAGAACAACGGTCACCTGACAGAGGTACCAGGATGCTGGAGTACAAATACTTTGTACTGAACATGTTTCTGGTATCAGTACTTTACTCCACTAATTATTTTTCTGACGATTTACTTTCTACTTCTCTCATGTTGAACTCAAATACCTGTACTTTCTACTTCTTACATGTTGAACTCAAATACCTGTACTTTCTACTTCTTACATGTTGAACTCAAATACCTGTACTTTCTACTTCTTACATGTTGAACTCAAATACCTGTACTTTCTACTTCTCTCATGTTGAACTCAAATACCTGTACTTTCTACTTCTCACATGTTGAACTCAAATACCTGTACTTTCTACTTCTTACATGTTGAACTCAAATACCTGTACTTTCTACTTCTCTCATGTTGAACTCAAATACCTGTACTTTCTACTTCTCTCATGTTGAACTCAAATACCTGTACTTTCTACTTCTCTCATGTTGAACTCAAATACCTGTACTTTCTACTTCTCACATGTTGAACTCAAATACCTGTACTTTCTACTTCTCTCATGTTGAACTCAAATACCTGTACTTTCTACTTCTCTCATGTGAACTCAAATACCTGTACTTTCTACTTCTCACATGTTGAACTCAAATACCTGTACTTTCTACTTCTTACATGTTGAACTCAAATACCTGTACTTTCTACTTCTCACATGTTGAACTCAAATACCTGTACTTTCTACTTCTCACATGTTGAACTCAAATACCTGTACTTTCTACTTCTTACATGTTGAACTCAAATACCTGTACTTTCTACTTCTCTCATGTTGAACTCAAATACCTGTACTTTCTACTTCTCACATGTTGAACTCAAATACCTGTACTTTCTACTTCTTACATGTTGAACTCAAATACCTGTACTTTCTACTTCTCTCATGTTGAACTCAAATACCTGTACTTTCTACTTCTTACATGTTGAACTCAAATACCTGTACTTTCTACTTCTTACATGTTGAACTCAAATACCTGTACTTTCTACTTCTCACATGTTGAACTCAAATACCTGTACTTTCTACTTCTCACATGTTGAACTCAAATACCTGTACTTTCTACTTCTCACATGTTGAACTCAAATACCTGTACTTTCTACTTCTCTCATGTTGAACTCAAATACCTGTACTTTCTACTTCTCACATGTTGAACTCAAATACCTGTACTTTCTACTTCTCACATGTTGAACTCAAATACCTGTACTTTCTACTTCTCACATGTTGAACTCAAATACCTGTACTTCTACTTCTTACATGTTGAACTCAAATACCTGTACTTTCTACTTCTCTCATGTTGAACTCAATACCTGTACTTTCTACTTCTTACATGTTGAACTCAAATACCTGTACTTTCTACTTCTACATGTTGAACTCAAATACCTGTACTTTCTACTTCTTACATGTTGAACTCAAATACCTGTACTTTCTACTTCTCTCATGTTGAACTCAAATACCTGTACTTTCTACTTCTCTCATGTTGAACTCAAATACCTGTACTTTCTACTTCTCTCATGTTGAACTCAAATACCTGTACTTTCTACTTCTCACATGTTGAACTCAAATACCTGTACTTTCTACTTCTTACATGTTGAACTCAAATACCTGTACTTTCTACTTCTCTCATGTGAACTCAAATACCTGTACTTTCTACTTCTTACATGTTGAACTCAAATACCTGTACTTTCTACTTCTTACATGTTGAACTCAAATACCTGTACTTTCTACTTCTCACATGTTGAACTCAAATACCTGTACTTTCTACTTCTCACATGTTGAACTCAAATACCTGTACTTTCTACTTCTCACATGTTGAACTCAAATACCTGTACTTTCTACTTCTCTCATGTTGACTCAAATACCTGTACTTTTCTACTTCTCACATGTTGAACTCAAATACCTGTACTTTCTACTTCTCACATGTTGAACTCAAATACCTGTACTTTCTACTTCTCACATGTTGAACTCAAATACCTGTACTTTCTACTTCTTACATGTTGAACTCAAATACCTGTACTTCTACTTCTCTCATGTTGAACTCAAATACCTGTACTTTCGACTTCTTACATGTTGAACTCAAATACCTGTACTTTCTACTTCTTACATGTTGAACTCAAATACCTGTACTTTCTACTTCTTACATGTTGAACTCAAATACCTGTACTTTCTACTTCTCTCATGTTGAACTCAAATACCTGTACTTCTACTTCTTACATGTTGAACTCAAATACCTGTACTTTCTACTTCTTACATGTTGAACTCAAAATACCTGTACTTCTACTTATAACTCAAATACCTGTACTTTCTACTTCTTACATGTTGAACTCAAATACCTGTACTTTCTACTTCTTACATGTTGAACTCAAATACCTGTACTTTCTACTTCTACATGTTGAACTCAAATACCTGTACTTTCTACTTCTTACATGTTGAACTCAAATACCTGTACTTTCTACTTCTCACATGTTGAACTCAAATACCTGTACTTTCTACTTCTCACATGTTGAACTCAAATACCTGTACTTTCTACTTCTCACATGTTGAACTCAAATACCTGTACTTTCTACTTCTCACATGTTGAACTCAAATACCTGTACTTTCTACTTCTCTCATGTTGAACTCAAATACCTGTACTTTCTACTTCTCACATGTTGAACTCAAATACCTGTACTTTCTACTTCTCACATGTTGAACTCAAATACCTGTACTTTCTACTTCTCACATGTTGTACTCAACATCACACCTGAGGGGATGCTAACATGCTAACACTGTGAGCATCACACCTGAGGTGTGTCAGGGTGAGGTGTGTCAGGTGGAGGTGTGTCAGGTGGAGGTGTTGTCAGGTGGAGGTGTGTCAGACAGGTGAGGTTGTGTCAGACAGGTGAGGGTGTGTCAGGTGGAGGTGTGTCAGGTGAGGTGTGTCAGACAGGTGGAGGTGTGTCAGGTGAGGGTTGTGTTCAGACAGGTGAGGTGTGTCAGGTGGAGGTGTGTCAGACAGGTGGAGGTGTGTCAGGTGAGGTGTGTCAGGTGGAGGTGTGTCAGGACAGGTGAGGTGTGTCAGGTGGAGGTGTGTCAGACAGGTGAGGTGTGTCAGACAGGTTGAGGTGTGTCAGGTGGAGGTGTTCAGACAGGTGAGGGTTGTGTCAGACAGGTGAGTGTGGTTGTCAGGTGAGGTGTGTCAGGTGGAGGTGTGGCAGGTGGTGACGGGTGTGTCAGACAGGTGAGGTGTGTCAGGTGGAGGTGTGTCAGGTGAGGTGTTGTCAGACAGGTGGAGGTGTTTCAGGTGAGGTGTGTCAGAC
>JAMFTG010002763.1:0-28702 GCA_023974075.1 Chaenocephalus aceratus
ATGCTGGCCGATACCGCGGGGACGACGTACTGCAGGAGATAACGAGGGTTTGTGGGCGGACGAATAAACAAGCTGTGTGACGTTGGAAATGAAAACAATTCAGTGTGTGTGTGTGAGAGAGAGAGAGAGAGAGAGGAGAGGAGAGAGAGAGGGAAAGAGGGAGAGAGAGAGGGAGAGCGGAAGAGAGAGAGGAAGAGAGAGAGGGAGAGAGGAAGAGAGAGAGGAAGAGAGAGGGGAAGAGAGAGGAAGAAGAGAGAGAGGAAGAGAGAGAGGAAGACGACGAGAGGGGAAGAGAGGAAGAGAGAGAAGAGAGAGGAAGAGAGAGAGGAAGAGAGAGAGAGGAAGAGAGAGAGGAAGAGAGAGAGGGGAAGAGAGGAAGAGAGAGGAAGAGAGAGAGAGAGAGAGAGGGAGAGAGGAAGAGAGAGAGGGAGAGAGGAAGTAGAGAGAGGAAGAGAGAGGAAGAGAGAGAGGGAGAGAGAGGAAGAGAGAGGGAGAGAGAGGAAGAGAGAGAGGGAGAGAGGAAGAGAGAGAGGGTGTGTGTGTGTGTGTGTGTGTGTGTGTGTGTGTGTGTGTGTGTGTGTGTGTGCGTGTGTGTGTGTGTGTGTGCGTGTGTGTGTGCGTGTGTGTGTGTGTGTGTCTTACCATTGACGCAGAACTCATACGGAGAACACAGCTCGTCTTCAAACAGGCAGCCTGGAAGAGAGGAAGAGAGAGAGGAAGAGAGGGGAGAGAGAGGGAGAGAGGGGAGAGAGAGGGAGAGAGAGAGGAAGAGAGGGGAGAGAGAGGGAGAGAGGGGAGAGAGAGGAAGAGAGAGAGGGAGAGAGAGAGAGGAGAGAGAGGGAGAGGAAGAGAGAGAGGGGGAGACGAGGGTTACTAACATGGCAGAAGTTCTTTCTATTCGAACACGTTGAGGATTAAAAACGTTATTTATAGAAGATCTAGGATCTGTTTCAGAGCGGATCGAGCAGGTCGGACACAACGAGCATCTGGAGCCCCCGTTACAAAGTGCAGACACGGCATTCAGTATCTCGTTAATTGGAAACGATAAAAAGTTTATATTAATTTAGCTTTTGAAATACAGGTCGGACACAACAAGCATTTTGAGTCAACTTGGATGTTTTTGCTCAATTTCCGAACGTTTTACGGTCTTTAGCACATGTGTCAAACTCGAGGCCCGGGGGCCAAATCAGGGCCGTGGTGGATTTAATTTCGGCCCGCAGGATAATTTCTAATTCCTATTAGATCTGGCCCGCCGGTATATTGCACGCACACCTTCCCTCCATCCTGAGGGTCTCCTCCGCTCAGAGCCCAAACATTGATGACCTCTCACCCTGATGAGACGCCAAGTGTCTGAGCTAGCATCAGAGCAGCACCCTGAGCTCAATGGATGCTTCCTTCTGCACTTTCTCTCACGACAGCAGGACATGTTTGGGTTTCTCTCTGAGGGAATAGTTTTGTTGAAGCTGTTGTTGGCCTGTGGGGAAATGTACTCATAAGAAGTGACTCTGGAGAAGCTGCAGATAGAGCCATGAGAAATGAATGCAGCTGATTATTTAATGTTGTTTTTAGAGGTAATAGTTTAAGCTTTGTTAGTTCCAGGTTTAATATGTGCAACAAGTTCATTTCAATACGTTCTGCAGTAAGCATTGAACCAGTCCGGCCCTCCACTAGCACCCAGTTTTTAACGTTGGCCCCCTGTGTGTTTGGGTTTGACCCCCGGCTCTAAATGAAAGGCAAATCGAGTAATCTAAAGTCATGCAAGCGGCAGAACACGGCATCCTGTCCGCTGGAACCTGTCTCTGCTTCGAATTGAATTTACACAGAAGGAGAATCTCCTTTCCGGGTCAAAACAATGATCCCGTCTCCAGCCACTTTTGAGTTTCAAAGTGCATCCTCCAGAGCGTACGGTGGAACCACGCGGACAGCTGGTCGCGCATCAGCACGCCTTCGTTCCTTAAGTCTTTTATCCATGTCCCTGCTTCAGCTCATCAGCAGCAGCGAAGCCACTGGACGCTTCCTCTGAACACAGATCAGTCTGTCAGAGATCATCAGGACCGCTCTCCATGAGAAGTGTCTACAAGTTTCTCCTTTTCAGATCCACACAATGATCTGTATTATAACTGTAGAGTGTGTGTGTCGAGTATACGGACACACTATGCGGCCGTTTTGTCGAGGACTGGAGGGCGCGTTTCATGAAATGACATCGTTTGGAGATAGCGGCATCGATATGTCGGCAGATGGCTGTTTAACGACATCATAACGGAGATGTGAGGTCGCTCCGATCTCAGAGACTCAGAGGCAGAATGTCCTGAGCTGGAGACGAACTACTCGAAGAGGAAACGCCACAAATGGATTTTCTACCATTATTTCAGAAATACTCACATCGCACATTTCCACGGATGGATAACGCACTTATTAAAGCTGAGGCATAACTCGGATCTATCGTGAGTGGAAATGTAAAAAGGAGGAATCAAAGCACTGCAGAAGAAAGCTACGTCTCTAATAACTCTCACTGCCGGAGACGAATCCACTGGGATGAAATGTATAAATAGTCAATTTAGAGATCAGATTAAATTACCTGTCAATCCAATCCACTTTATTTATATAGCAGTTTAAAAACAGGGGTTTTCCAAAGTGCTTCACAGTGTACATAACATTATAATAAAATATAATATTACACGAATAGATAAAAAAAGCACACATACGACTAAATCCAAGGCACATAAAGGCTATGGACAGACAGTGAAAGCATACAGACAGGTGAGACACAGCTCAGACTGACTGGTAGGCGAGGGAAAAGAGGTGGGTCTTTAGGCGGGACTTAAAAGCTTCAAGAGTGGGCGACAATTTAACACGAGGGGGGGGCAGGTCGTTCCAGAGCCTGGCGGCTACCGATGAGAACGCTCGCTCTCCCCTGGTCTTTGGGACTACAAGCAGCAGCTGATCAGCCGACCTGTCAGTGAGCTAGCGACCGTTAGCTGTCTTTATATCAAGTTAAATAGCGAAAGTTAGCTATCTATCGATCCATCTATCAAATCCAGATGTTAGCCCTCTACTTTTCAAACCTGCAATTTAGAAGCACGTTGGAGTTTGAAACAGATCAAATAGACAAAACATCCAAATTAGTGAAGCACATATTGTCCACATAGGCTATAATGCTGATTACAAATGTTCTCCACTTATGCTAATCGCACAAACTGCCCAATGTAGCATCCGGCAGTTTCTAATTGCCCCTACTTTACAGAGCTTACATCACACTGTGGGGTCCTCAACATGTCCAGGTTGTTGGCATGTAGGCTATTTCACAGCGCTAACCTCCCTCTCACTGCCAGAGACAAAGGTCCGCAGGGATCAAACGTAAACAACCATCAATCTAGAGACACAATTCAATTACCTAGCTAACTAGCGAACATTAGCATTCGAGCTACAAACTGGCTAGCAAGTGTTAGCTATCTATGAACATTAGCATTCGAGCTACAAACTGGCTAGCAAGTGTTAGCTATCTATGAACATTAGCATTCGAGCTACAAACTGGCTAGCAAGTGTTAGCTATCTATGAACATTAGCATTCGAGCTACAAACTGGCTAGCAAGTGTTAGCTATCTATGAACATTAGCATTCGAGCTACAAACTGGCTAGCAAGTGTTAGCTATCTATGAACATTAGCATTCGAGCTACAAACTGGCTAGCAAGTGTTAGCTATCTATGAACATTAGCATTCGAGCTACAAACTGGCTAGCAAGTGTTAGCTATCTATGAACATTAGCATTCGAGCTACAAACTGGCTAGCAAGTGTTAGCTATCTATGAACATTAGCATTCGAGCTACAAACTGGCTAGCAAGTGTTAGCTATCTATGAACATTAGCATTCGAGCTACAAACTGGCTAGCAAGTGTTAGCTATCTATGAACATTAGCATTCGAGCTACAAACTGGCTAGCAAGTGTTAGCTATCTATGAACATTAGCATTCGAGCTACAAACTGGCTAGCAAGTGTTAGCTATCTATCAATGCATCAAAATCACTACGTAACATTAACTTTACAATCCGGCAATTTAGAACTAAATTGGAGTTCGACAACAGATGGAATCGACTCCAATATCGTAAAGACCGGTCAAGCGGTATTGGAAATATTGTCCATATAAGCTATAATGTGAATTAGTGCAACTTGCCCAACGGAGCATCCAGCAGTTTTCTAATCGCCCCTACTTCACATTGCTTACATCAAACGTTGGGGTACTCAGGTTTTTGGCAACTTGACTATTTTACAGAGCAAACCTCTTAAGTTAAGATTGAAGTGCAAACAAATTAAATGTAAGACACTTCTAAACCCTCAGGAAGAGCCGTGCTGTCCCTCTCGACTCTCGCTCTGAAATTAGTGTCCGTCCATCAGCGTCTCCTCCTCTCAATATTAACTACGACCCTCCGATTAATGAAGCATCCAGTCAGGCATAGTGTGTGTGTGTGTGTGTGTGTGTGTGTGTGTGTGTGTGTGTGTGTGTGTGTGTGTGTGTGTGTGTGTGTGTGTGTGTGTGTGTGTGTGTGTGTGTGTGTGTGTGTGTGTGTGTGTGTGTGTGTGTGTGTGTGTGTGAGAGATAGACAGGGACATAAGCCATGGAAGAGTTGATTAAAATGGCGCTTTTTAATTAAAATGCAATCACAGTGGATGCTTCTGATTACCTGAGAATGCTCCACTCTCCAAGTAAGAATTAAAAAAAGCATCCAGGTCGTATGTTAACGAAGCTTCCTGACAAATTAAAAAGGCACCATTGTGTTGTGTAACTCTATCCATCTAGCAAAGAAAACACGACAAGAGATGTTTTGATCACTGCGACATCTCCTGTACAATCCCTGTTCACGCCACATACACTTCAGTGCTGTCGACATGCCTTTGGGAGCAACCGGGGGTTAAGCCTGCACCACATGTCCAGGTATAGGTACTACAGGTATTTGAGTTCAACATGAGAGAAGTAGAAAGTACAGGTATTTGAGTTCAACATGTAAGAAGTAGAAAGTACAGGTATTAGTGTTCAACATGTAAGAAGTAGAAAGTACAGGTATTTGTGTTCAACATGTGAGAAATAGAAAGTACAGGTATTTGAGTTCAACATGTGAGAAGTAGAAAGTACAGGTATTTGAGTTCAACATGTGAGAAGTAGAAAGTACAGGTATTTGTGTTCAACATGTAAGAAGTAGAAAGTACAGGTATTTGTGTTCAACATATAAGAAGTAGAAAGTACAGGTATTTGAGTTCAACATGTAAGAAGTAGAAAGTACAGGTATTTGAGTTCAACATGAGAGAAGTAGAAAGTACAGGTATTTGAGTTCAACATGTAAGAAGTACAAAGTACAGGTATTTGAGTTCAACATGTAAGAAGTAGAAAGTACAGGTATTTGAGTTCAACATGTAAGAAGTAGAAAGTACAGGTATTTGAGTTCAACATGTGAGAAGTAGAAAGTACAGGTATTTGAGTTCAACATGTAAGAAGTAGAAAGTACAGGTATTTGAGTTCAACATGTGAGAAGTAGAAAGTACAGGTATTTGGGTTCAACATGTGAGAAGTAGAAAGTACAGGTATTTGTGTTCAACATGTGAGAAGTAGAAAGTACAGGTATTAGTGTTCAACATGTAAGAAGTAGAAAGTACAGGTATTTGAGTTCAACATGTGAGAAGTAGAAAGTACAGGTATTTGGGTTCAACATGTGAGAAGTAGAAAGTACAGGTATTTGAGTTCAACATGTGAGAAGTAGAAAGTACAGGTATTTGTGTTCAACATGTAAGAAGTAGAAAGTACAGGTATTTGTGTTCAACATATAAGAAGTAGAAAGTACAGGTATTTGAGTTCAACATGTAAGAAGTAGAAAGTACAGGTATTTGAGTTCAACATGAGAGAAGTAGAAAGTACAGGTATTTGAGTTCAACATGTAAGAAGTACAAAGTACAGGTATTTGAGTTCAACATGTAAGAAGTAGAAAGTACAGGTATTTGAGTTCAACATGTAAGAAGTAGAAAGTACAGGTATTTGAGTTCAACATGTGAGAAGTAGAAAGTACAGGTATTTGAGTTCAACATGTAAGAAGTAGAAAGTACAGGTATTTGAGTTCAACATGTAAGAAGTAGAAAGTACAGGTATTTGAGTTCAACATGTGAGAAGTAGAAAGTACAGGTATTTGAGTTCAACATGTAAGAAGTAGAAAGTACAGGTATTTGAGTTCAACATGTGAGAAGTAGAAAGTACAGGTATTTGTGTTCAACATGTAAGAAGTAGAAAGTACAGGTATTTGAGTTCAACATGTAAGAAGTAGAAAGTACAGGTATTTGAGTTCAACATGTGAGAAGTAGAAAGTACAGGTATTTGGGTTCAACATGTGAGAAGTAGAAAGTACAGGTATTTGTGTTCAACATGTGAGAAGTAGAAAGTACAGGTATTAGTGTTCAACATGTAAGAAGTAGAAAGTACAGGTATTTGAGTTCAACATGTGAGAAGTAGAAAGTACAGGTATTTGGGTTCAACATGTGAGAAGTAGAAAGTACAGGTATTTGTGTTCAACATGTGAGAAGTAGAAAGTACAGGTATTAGTGTTCAACATGTGAGAAGTAGAAAGTACAGGTATTTGTGTTCAACATGTGAGAAGTAGAAAGTACAGGTATTTGAGTTCAACATGTGAGAAGTAGAAAGTACAGGTATTTGTGTTCAACATGTGAGAAGTAGAAAGTACAGGTATTTGAGTTCAACATGTAAGAAGTAGAAAGTACAGGTATTTGTGTTCAACATGTAAGAAGTAGAAAGTACAGGTATTAGTGTTCAACATGTAAGAAGTAGAAAGTACAGGTATTTGGGTTCAACATGTAGGAAGTAGAAAGTACAGGTATTAGTGTTCAACATGTAAGAAGTAGAAAGTACAGGTATTAGTGTTCAACATGTGAGAAGTAGAAAGTACAGGTATTAGTGTTCAACATGTAAGAAGTAGAAAGTACAGGTATTTGGGTTCAACATGTAGGAAGTAGAAAGTACAGGTATTAGTGTTCAACATGTAAGAAGTAGAAAGTACAGGTATTAGTGTTCAACATGTGAGAAGTAGAAAGTACAGGTATTAGTGTTCAACATGTAAGAAGTAGAAAGTACAGGTATTTGAGTTCAACATGTAAGAAGTAGAAAGTACAGGTATTAGTGTTCAACATGTGAGAAGTAGAAAGTACAGGTATTAGTGTTCAACATGTAAGAAGTAGAAAGTACAGGTATTTGTGTTCAACATGTGAGAAGTAGAAAGTACAGGTATTTGAGTTCAACATGTGAGAAGTAGAAAGTACAGGTATTTGAGTTCAACATGTAAGAAGTAGAAAGTACAGGTATTTGTGTTCAACATGTAAGAAGTAGAAAGTACAGGTATTTGTGTTCAACATGTAAGAAGTAGAAAGTACAGGTATTTGAGTTCAACATGTAAGAAGTAGAAAGTACAGGTATTTGTGTTCAACATGTGAGAAGTAGAAAGTACAGGTATTTGTGTTCAACATGTGAGAAGTAGAAAGTACAGGTATTTGAGTTCAACATGTAAGAAGTAGAAAGTACAGGTATTTGTGTTCAACATGTGAGAAGTAGAAAGTACAGGTATTTGTGTTCAACATGTGAGAAGTAGAAAGTACAGGTATTTGAGTTCAACATGTAAGAAGTAGAAAGTACAGGTATTTGTGTTCAACATGTAAGAAGTAGAAAGTACAGGTATTTGGGTTCAACATGTAAGAAGTAGAAAGTACAGGTATTTGAGTTCAACATGTAAGAAGTAGAAAGTACAGGTATTTGAGTTCAACATGTGAGAAGTAGAAAGTACAGGTATTTGTGTTCAACATGTAAGAAGTAGAAAGTACAGGTATTTGTGTTCAACATGTAAGAAGTAGAAAGTACAGGTATTTGAGTTCAACATGTAAGAAGTAGAAAGTACAGGTATTTGAGTTCAACATGTGAGAAGTAGAAAGTACAGGTATTTGAGTTCAACATGTGAGAAGTAGAAAGTACAGGTATTTGTGTTCAACATGTGAGAAGTAGAAAGTACAGGTATTTGAGTTCAACATGTAAGAAGTAGAAAGTACAGGTATTAGTGTTCAACATGTAAGAAGTAGAAAGTATAGGTATTTGAGTTCAACATGTAAGAAGTAGAAAGTACAGGTATTTGTGTTCAACATGTAAGAAGTCAAAGTAAAAAGTAGTCAGAAAAATAAGTAGTGGAGTAAAGTACTGATCCAGAAACATGTACTTAAGTACAGTAACAAAGTAGGCTATTTGTACTCCACTACTTCCCACCTCTGTGATGTTTGACGGGGCCAAAGAGGATGCTGGGAGTCTGGCAGCAGTCCCAGGACATATTTCACTCTCTGACATTTCTTTTATTATAATGATAAGCTGCCACCAAGGACACCCGACTCAGTTCTACTCACACAGGAGACAGAAAAGCCATCTCAGAGCCGCGGGCGACACGGCAATAAAAGTGCGAGTGAATTGAAAAAGGGAGCAAATCAGCCTGACACCATGTCCGCAGATTTTAACATCTCATGTCGTTAAGGCGTTCTTCTCTCTAAAATGAAAGATGTCTGCGAGCTTCTCTCTGCACAGAAAGCTCTGCACAAGTATAATATACTTTAATATTGTTTTAATATTGTCTGCTTATCTGTATTATTGTGTTGTTCTGTTGGAGAAGCCTGACCTAAGATTTTCAACGACATCATCACTCTGTAGCTATGTGTTACGACCCTGGGTCGATAGGTCATGTTAGTTTGACAATAATGAACCTTGAACCTTGCAGCGCTGCCAAAAGTTTCATATATTCCTCGTGAGGTTCTCAGATTTTATTTTATTTATTTGTATTTATTCTACTAAAATCAAACAAAAACAAAAACGTATAATTCATACACACAAATGAACTAAATGAGTAGAAGCGGGAGGGCTGAAGCATAGCTGATGGGGAGTAGCCCTCCCGTGCGTCATCATTAGCATCAATATAATAATGGCACTTATTTCGTTAAAAACGTATAGAAATTAAGGAGTAAGGCAAGTTTATTTATATAGCACTTTTCAACGCAAGGCAATTCAAAGTGCTTTACAAAAAATGAAAGACATTAAGCATTAAAAAAGAAAAGCTAATAAATTAAACATTAAAAGAAAAAGTACATGGATAAAAGTACATGGATAAAAGTTACAGTGCAGTTTTGAGTACAAAGAAATAAAGAAATAAAGAAAACTAATGAAAACTTTTTTTTTTTTTTTTTAAAGTTAGGGCAAGAAAAAAAGTAAATGCATAATAAGTAATACTGGGAATATCAAATACTTGTTAGCTGGAGTAATCTGCAAATATAATAGTTTTTACTTTAGTTTTAAATTGTTGGTGACGAGTGACGCTGAGAGGTCTGGGTTAGTCCTTTCCACGCTCTCACTGCGAGGATCAGCTGTGATTGGACGGCTGCTCGACAGGGCTCGCTACACAACCAGCTAGGACGCCTGGGTGGGTTTCTCCTGACTGTGCTCTGGAACTGCTTTTGAATGTTAGTAGGCATTTTGTTATGGGCGCATAATCAGTACTGTTTTAAGCGTAACTATATCAACACATTTGAATAGATTGAGTTTTTTAAATATGGCAGTTGCGTGTTCATATTTACCAACACCACAGACTATTCGTAATACTTAATTTTGAGATTTTTTGTAGATTTGTTGCGTACGTGTTTCCCCATATTTCGGAGCAGTAGTAAAGGTAAGGGAGAAATAGACTGTTATAAAGAGTATTTTTTCCTCGAGAATGTTCTTAGTACGATACAAAATACCTATTGTGTTTGACAGTTTAGTCTGTACATAATTTATATGCTGCTTCCAGTTGAGTTTTTCATCAACAATGAGTCCTATACGGTATAGAGAATGGTGGTATCATCGGCAAACAGAATGAATTTGAACATGTCGGAGGTGTTGATAAGTCATTAATATAAATCAGGAACAGTTGTGGACCCAACATTGATCCTTGAGGGACTCCACATGTTATAGGAAGATTGTTTGATTTGGCCTCGTCTATGTCCACATATCGTAGCCTATTTATCAGATAACTCTTCTTTGGCTCGACCCCTTATGCCAGGGGGGTCAAACTCAAGGCCCGGGGGCCAAATCCGGCCCGCGACTTAATTTAATGCGGCCCCACAAGAGCTCTTAAAGAATATTATACGTTTATTATACGTGCCGATTTACAGAAGCACGTTGCCCATAAACTACATATCCCACAATGCATCTCAAATATGAATTTAGTTCAGAATTTGACTTTTTTCTCAGAATTTGACTTTTTTGCTTCAAAATTTCATTTTTTTTTACATTTCCAGATTTTTTTTTTTTTTTTTTAAAAGACATTTTGTGACATCAGCACTGAAGAGACTTCCAATTATTTACCCTAGACTTCTGCTTTCAGGTGTCGTTAGTTATAAAGTTATTACCCCATCCCATAATAACTTCTGCAGAGGCAATAATTCATTGCAAAATCCTAAATAAACTACAATACATCCAGAACTAAGCTGCCCGCCTCCTCACCCACACCCGCTCCAGAGACCACATCACCCCGTCCTTCAAAACCTGCACTGGCTCCCCGTCCGTCAACGAATACACTTCAACATCCTTCTGCTAACACACAAAGCTCTCAATAACCAGGCTCCCCCCCCTCACCCACCTGATCCACCACTACACCCCTCCCCAGCCTTCGCTCATCAGAAGCGAACCTCCTCTCTATCCCCAAGAAAACCAAGCTCCGAACCTGGGGGGACAGAGCCTTCTCCATCGCTGCCCCCACCCTCTGGGGGGATAGAGCCTTCTCCATCGCTGCCCCCACCCTCTGGGGGGACAGAGCCTTCTCCATCGCCGCCCCCACCCTCTGGGGGGACAGAGCCTTCTCCATCGCTGCCCCCACCCTCTGGGGGGACAGAGCCTTCTCCATCGCTGCCCCCACCCTCTGGGGGGACAGAGCCTTCTCCATCGCTGCCTCCACCCTCTGGGGGGACAGAGCCTTCTCCATCGCTGCCTCCACCCTCTGGGGGGACAGAGCTTCTCCATCGCCGCCCCCACCCTCTGGAACTCCCTCCCACAGCACATCAGAGACTGCGCTGACCCCCCTACTTTCAAAACCCTGACCAAAACACACCTCTTCAGACTGGCTTTTAATCTGTGAATTATGCTGTATTGCTGTTTTAATAACTTTTAAATGTTATTTTATCATGTTTTATCACCACTGTAAAGCGTCTTTGAGCACCTGGAAAAGCGCTTTGAAATGCAATGTATTATTATTATTATTATTATTATTATTATTATTAATGTAATAGTATACATTATTTTATATATATTAAATATTTATATAGTCTTAAAGTTACAACCGGCCCTTTGAGTGCAACCATAATGCTGATGTGGCCCGTGATGAAATTGAGTTTGAGTTCTGCCTTATGCCGTAATGTTCTAATGTGTGCAGCCGTATGGTATGGTTCACAGTATCAGAAGCCTTTTAAGGTCAATGAATATACCAGCTGTAATAACTTGTTTCTCAATGTTAACACAATAATAGTTTGTTTTAACAGATGTTTGAATACTGCGACATCTCCTGTACAATCCCTTTTCACGCCACAAAAAAACCATGCGACGTTACTGTTAAAGGCAGAGTTTAACAATTAGGGGAATGCATTTATTAGCTACTGACATTTAAATATGTTCTTCAAACCAAATCTTACCATTTCTATTCAATCTGGCAGACTTACTTTAATTCAGGCCCTATTTGTCCGCTGTTATAGTAAAGAGAACTTCCTGAAGTGAATCTCCTGTAACCGCCGATGCGTGTCCTGACATCTGAGCAGTACTTCGCCCGTCGCCTCTGGAACTCCCTCCCAGATCCGCTGAGATCTGCCCCTTCCACCGAGGTCTTCAAAACCGGCCTTAAGACCCTCTTCTTTCGGCAGGCCTTCCAATAAACTTTGAGCACGGTACGCCTGGAGTACTGCCATGTTTATCGCTATCTCCGACTTTTATTTTTGTACTCTATTTTATATTTTGATTTATTATTATTATTACATTTATTTGTTTAATCTCTCAAAGCGTATCAGTATCCCTTGTTGTGAAGCGCTTCGAGATTTGTCTTGGCAGATGAGAAGCGCTATATAAATTAAATATATTATTAAATTAAATATATTAATAAATATATTGTTAAAGAAAGAGAAATCACAATGACACTCTTCTTCTCGAAGCTACAGCCAGCAGCTAGTTAGCTTAGCACAAAGACTGCTAGCATGGCTCCGTTAGTGATGTTTTAGACATGCTCTGATCTTAGTGTATTTCCCAAAATAACATCCAACATGTTTTTTTGCTTTAATCCAAAGCAGCCCACATCCACTTCAGTGCCGTAGACACGCCTCTGGGAGCACCGGGGGTTACGCCTGCGCCAACTGTGATGCATGAGAGGAGGAGGAGGGTCGCTGTGATCGAAGAGGTGGCATGACATGAAACCAGGGAGTAACCAAACACATGTCTCGCTCATCTTCCAGGGGATTTGCCTCGAACCTCCAGGCCGGCGGCAGCGACCATGCATTAAACATGGCAGCTGCACTGCGGCAACAGAGGAACCCAGATATAGGCCAGCTTGACCTTTTTCTGTGACCCGCGCTGAATGATTCAGACGTTTGATTGTCTCCCATCTGCTGAGCGGTGATTGGCTGTTGAAGTGCAGAATCACAGCGAGTCAAACGGACGAAACGAACCAGCCAGCTCCAGCCCGGAGGAAACTGTGCCGTCCTTTATCAGAAGTGAAAGGGTTATAAGTACATACTGATATACACCTGAACGTCAGCAGGAGAGGACTCTTTAAAGTAGAGACACTACATACTGATATACACCTGAACATCAGCAGGAGAGGACTCTTTAAAGTAGAGACACTACATACTGATATACACCTGAACATCAGCAGGAGAGGACTCTTTAAAGTAGAGACACTACATACTGATATACACCTGGACATCAGCAGGAGAGGACTCTTTAAAGTAGAGACACTACATACTGATATACACCTGAACATCAGCAGGAGAGAACTCTTTAAAGTAGAGACACTACATACTGATATACACCTGAACATCAGCAGGAGAGGACTCTTTAAAGTAGAGACACTACATACTGATATACACCTGCACATCAGCAGGAGAGGACTCTTTAAAGTAGAGACACTACATACTGATATACACCTGAACATCAGCAGGAGAGGACTCTTTAAAGTAGAGACACTACATACTGATATACACCTGAACATGAGCAGGAGAGGACTCTTTAAAGTAGAGACACCACATACTGATATACACCTGAACATCAGCAGCAGAGGACTCTTTAAAGTAGAGACACCACGTACTGATATACACCTGAACATCAGCAGGAGAGGACTCTTTAAAGTAGATACACCACATACTGATATACACCTGAACATCAGCAGGAGAGGACTCTTTAAAGTAGAGACACTACATACTGATATACACCTGAACATCAGCAGGAGAGGACTCTTTAAAGTAGAGACACTACATACTGATATACACCTGAACATCAGCAGGAGAGGACTCTTTAAAGTAGAGACACTCCATACTGATATACACCTGAACATCAGCAGGAGAGGACTCTTTAAAGTAGAGACACTACATACTGATATACACCTGAACATCAGCAGGAGAGGACTCTTTAAAGTAGAGACACTACATACTGATATACACCTGAACATCAGCAGGAGAGGACTCTTTAAAGTAGAGACACTACATACTGATATACACCTGAACATCAGCAGGAGAGGACTCTTTAAAGTAGAGACACTACATACTGATATACACCTGAACATCAGCAGGAGAGGACTCTTTAAAGTAGAGACACTACATACTGATATACACCTGAACATCAGCAGGAGAGGACTCTTTAAAGTAGAGACACTACATACTGATATACACCTGGACATCAGCAGGAGAGGACTCTTTAAAGTAGAGACACTACATACTGATATACACCTGAACATCAGCAGGAGAGAACTCTTTAAAGTAGAGACACTACATACTGATATACACCTGAACATCAGCAGGAGAGGACTCTTTAAAGTAGAGACACTACATACTGATATACACCTGAATATCAGCAGGAGAGGACTCTTTAAAGTAGAGACACTACATACTGATATACACCCGGACATCAGCAGGAGAGGACTCTTTAAAGTAGAGACACTACATACTGATATACACCTGCACATCAGCAGGAGAGGACTCTTTAAAGTAGAGACACTACATACTGATATACACCTGAACATCAGCAGGAGAGGACTCTTTAAAGTAGAGACACTACATACTGATATACACCTGCACATCAGCAGGAGAGGACTCTTTAAAGTAGAGACACTACATACTGATATACACCTGAACATCAGCAGGAGAGGACTCTTTAAAGTAGAGACACTACATACTGATATACACCTGGACATCAGCAGGAGAGGACTCTTTAAAGTAGAGACACTACATACTGATATACACCTGAACATCAGCAGGAGAGGACTCTTTAAAGTAGAGACACTACATACTGATATACACCTGGACATCAGCAGGAGAGGACTCTTTAAAGTAGAGACACTACATACTGATATACACCTGAACATCAGCAGGAGAGGACTCTTTAAAGTAGAGACACTACATACTGATATACACCTGGACATCAGCAGGAGAGGACTCTTTAAAGTAGAGACACTACATACTGATATACACCTGAACATCAGCAGGAGAGGACTCTTTAAAGTAGAGACACTACATACTGATATACACCTGAACATCAGCAGGAGAGGACTCTTTAAAGTAGAGACACTACATACTGATATACACCTGAACATCAGCAGGAGAGGACTCTTTAAAGTAGAGACACTACATACTGATATACACCTGGACATCAGCAGGAGAGGACTCTTTAAAGTAGAGACACTACATACTGATATACACCTGAACATCAGCAGGAGAGAACTCTTTAAAGTAGAGACACTACATACTGATATACACCTGAACATCAGCAGGAGAGGACTCTTTAAAGTAGAGACACTACATACTGATATACACCTGCACATCAGCAGGAGAGGACTCTTTAAAGTAGAGACACTACATACTGATATACACCTGAACATCAGCAGGAGAGAACTCTTTAAAGTAGAGACACTACATACTGATATACACCTGAACATCAGCAGGAGAGGACTCTTTAAAGTAGAGACACTACATACTGATATACACCTGAACATCAGCAGGAGAGGACTCTTTAAAGTAGAGACACTACATACTGATATACACCTGAACATCAGCAGGAGAGGACTCTTTAAAGTAGAGACACTACATACTGATATACACCTGAACATGAGCAGGAGAGGACTCTTTAAAGTAGAGACACTACATACTGATATACACCTGAACATCAGCAGCAGAGGACTCTTTAAAGTAGAGACACTACGTACTGATATACACCTGAACATCAGCAGGAGAGGACTCTTTAAAGTAGATACACCACATACTGATATACACCTGAACATCAGCAGGAGAGGACTCTTTAAAGTAGAGACACTACATACTGATATACACCTGAACATCAGCAGGAGAGGACTCTTTAAAGTAGAGACACTACATACTGATATACACCTGAACATCAGCAGGAGAGGACTCTTTAAAGTAGAGACACTCCATACTGATATACACCTGAACATCAGCAGGAGAGGACTCTTTAAAGTAGAGACACTACATACTGATATACACCTGAACATCAGCAGGAGAGGACTCTTTAAAGTAGAGACACTACATACTGATATACACCTGAACATCAGCAGGAGAGGACTCTTTAAAGTAGAGACACTACATACTGATATACACCTGAACATCAGCAGGAGAGGACTCTTTAAAGTAGAGACACTACATACTGATATACACCTGAACATCAGCAGGAGAGGACTCTTTAAAGTAGAGACACTACATACTGATATACACCTGAACATCAGCAGGAGAGGACTCTTTAAAGTAGAGACACTACATACTGATATACACCTGAATATCAGCAGGAGAGGACTCTTTAAAGTAGAGACACTACATACTGATATACACCCGGACATCAGCAGGAGAGGACTCTTTAAAGTAGAGACACTACATACTGATATACACCTGCACATCAGCAGGAGAGGACTCTTTAAAGTAGAGACACTACATACTGATATACACCTGAACATCAGCAGGAGAGGACTCTTTAAAGTAGAGACACTACATACTGATATACACCTGGACATCAGCAGGAGAGGACTCTTTAAAGTAGAGACACTACATACTGATATACACCTGAACATCAGCAGGAGAGGACTCTTTAAAGTAGAGACACTACATACTGATATACACCTGGACATCAGCAGGAGAGGACTCTTTAAAGTAGAGACACTACATACTGATATACACCTGAACATCAGCAGGAGAGGACTCTTTAAAGTAGAGACACTACATACTGATATACACCTGAACATCAGCAGGAGAGGACTCTTTAAAGTAGAGACACTACATACTGATATACACCTGAACATGAGCAGGAGAGGACTCTTTAAAGTAGAGACACTACATACTGATATACACCTGAACATCAGCAGCAGAGGACTCTTTAAAGTAGAGACACTACGTACTGATATACACCTGAACATCAGCAGGAGAGGACTCTTTAAAGTAGATACACCACATACTGATATACACCTGAACATCAGCAGGAGAGGACTCTTTAAAGTAGAGACACTACATACTGATATACACCTGAACATCAGCAGGAGAGGACTCTTTAAAGTAGAGACACTACATACTGATATACACCTGAACATCAGCAGGAGAGGACTCTTTAAAGTAGAGACACTCCATACTGATATACACCTGAACATCAGCAGGAGAGGACTCTTTAAAGTAGAGACACTACATACTGATATACACCTGAACATCAGCAGGAGAGGACTCTTTAAAGTAGAGACACTACATACTGATATACACCTGAACATCAGCAGGAGAGGACTCTTTAAAGTAGAGACACTACATACTGATATACACCTGAACATCAGCAGGAGAGGACTCTTTAAAGTAGAGACACTACATACTGATATACACCTGAACATCAGCAGGAGAGGACTCTTTAAAGTAGAGACACTACATACTGATATACACCTGAACATCAGCAGGAGAGGACTCTTTAAAGTAGAGACACTACATACTGATATACACCTGAATATCAGCAGGAGAGGACTCTTTAAAGTAGAGACACTACATACTGATATACACCCGGACATCAGCAGGAGAGGACTCTTTAAAGTAGAGACACTACATACTGATATACACCTGAACATCAGCAGGAGAGGACTCTTTAAAGTAGAGTTTGTCAGAAAGTGTCACTACATTAGCCATTTCAATTAGTCACAAACACAGGAAGAAGCCTCCCACCTCAGCCTCTCTCCGCTGCCTCCCTTCCTCCCAGCAGTCATTTTGTTTCTGTGCTGCACTGAGCGATGGTCTGGAGTATTAATCAGCCTCTCCCTGAGCCGAAGCAGACACATTACTGCTTTAATAACAGCTGAGATGGCAGACATTCATTCTTGTGCTCAACCTTCGCAGCCTTCAGAAGTCTCATTACTGTGTTATTGTTCTCATTATAAATCTTGGCTGGTCTGGTGACCTTCGCACTGACTTCCTTTACAAACACTGCTTTAGTTTGAATGGAATAAAATAAAAAGGTAAAACAACGACGATAAAACTTCTTCTTTATACACCAGGGGTTTTTCAAACGTGTGATTTACATGACTTCACGTCACCACCGCTAAGCTAAAGGAGGCTAATGTTGGGCTATAAAGGAACTACAGCACGGTCACATGACTTCACGTCACCACCGCTAAGCTAAAGGCGGCTAATGTTGGGCTATAAAGGATCTACAGCACGGTCACATGACTTCACGTCACCACCGCTAAGCTAAAGGTGGCTAATGTTGGGCTATAAAGGAACTACAGCACGGTCACATGACTTCACGTCACCACCGCTAAGCTAAAGGAGGCTAATGTTGGGCTATAAAGGAACTACAGCACGGTCACATGACTTCACGTCACCACCGCTAAGCTAAAGGTGGCTAATGTTGGGCTATAAAGGAACTACAGCACGGTCACATGACTTCACGTCACCACCGCTAAGCTAAAGGAGGCTAATGTTGGGCTATAAAGGAACTACAGCACGGTCACATGACTTCACGTCACCACCGCTAAGCTAAAAATGGCTAATGTTGGGCTCTAAAGGAACTACAGCACGGTCACATGACTTCACGTCACCACCGCTAAGCTAAAGGAGGCTAATGTTGGGCTATAAAGGAACTACAGCACGGTCACATGACTTCACGTCACCACCGCTAAGCTAAAGGTGACTAATGTTGGGAAATAAAGGAACTACAGCACGGTCACATGACTTCACGTCACCACCGCTAAGCTAAAGGAGGCTAATGTTGGGCTATAAAGGATCTACAGCACGGTCACATGACTTCACGTCACCACCGCTAAGCTAAAGGTGGCTAATGTTGGGCTATAAAGGAACTACATCACGGTCACATGACTTCACGTCACCACCGCTAAGCTAAAGGTGGCTAATATTGGGCTATAGAGGAACTACAGCACGGTCACATGACTTCACGTCACCACCGCTAAGCTAAAGGTGGCTAATGTTGGGCTATAAAGGAACTACAGCACGGTCACATGACTTCACGTCACCACCGCTAAGCTAAAGCAGGCTAATGTTGGGCTATAAAGGAACTACAGCACGGTCACATGACTTCACGTCACCACCGCTAAGCTAAAGGAGGCTAATGTTGGCCGTGATGACGTTTAGTCGTCTCATTTAGACACTTGTTTGCAACTGCCATGTTTAAATTCACCAGTGGGTATTTACCGACGTATTTATGTCGTAGAATACAAATCTCTTCAGCTTGAGTTAACCACAGACCTTATTTATAATCACAAACACGTCCAAAAACCCACAGAATTCTAGATGAGGGAACCGGAAGTGAGTCTCCTCAGTGTTTTCAGACTCATCTCTGCACCACTCGTCAGCTTTTCAGATTCACCTTGAACCAGGGAAGAGAGAACAACGAGATGGATTGCTTCGACGCGTCTGTTGCGCCGCTGACATTACCCGGGTAGAGAACACAGAAGCGCAGCCAGCCGCTCTGCTCCCACTCCCTCGTCTCAATAATCACTCGAAGCCAACACACTCCTCCGAGCATCTGTGGAGTCACAAAGACACATCGCGCGTCGTCTGTTGTCACACCAGCCGTGGCATCGACGCGAGCCAGGAATATACGGCCTGCTTTGATAGTCAGTGCCTACACTCGAAATAAACCTTAAATTCTCCTTCCATTTTGAAGCTAATCCGTCTGCAACTCAGAAGACAAGGCAGTGCAGCTGAGAGGTTTGTTCACACCGAGTGCTGGTTATTAGTTACATCAATAGGAATAATTCACAACGACAGACGATGGAGGAAAATCTTGATGTTCGACCAATTACACTTGAAAGCTGCAGCTGTTGAGAATGTTAATTTGGAAGAACAGGCTTTATGAAAACACGCCAAATTCTCATTTAACCACCATGCGCCGAGAGAAGGGCTGTGTTTCCCGTTTATGGGGAGGCTCCTCTAGAGTCTGAACTGAAGGACGACTCTGTGCAGTCACGATGACTCACACATCCTAAGCAATAAGAAAACGGAGACTGAGACAGACTGTGTCTTTTAGTTTTTATCTTTGGTAATTATGAGTCGGTTTCAGTCGGTATGAGGAATTGTCGCTATTGATAACGTTAATGGACTGGATTTATAAAGCGTTTTATCCAGTCTTTACGACTACTCAACGCACAACACAAGTCAGCGTTCATACAGAGACAGGAAAGCGCCACCTGCTCAAGTAAGCCAACATTCACACACACTTTCACACACTGTTGGCTATCGATTTGGGGTATTTTGCCCAAGGATACTTCAACATGTTGACCCTCAAGGGATTTCAGTCCAGGTTGAAATATCTAAACACAGATTTGATGGATTGTCAGGAAATCTACACATTCAAGGTCCCCAGAAGATGAATCCTACTGACATTGGGATTGGCATAATGGATTGGCATGTAGGAATTACTTTGAGGGTCCCTGGACGTTTACTCTAGCGCCAGTAAAATGTAATTTGTCTGAAGTATGAGATCAAATACCCACAATACCCTCAACGGTACTTAGTTTGTAATTAGGGATGTCCCGATCACCTTTTTGTGCTCCCGATCCAATTCCGATCATTTGATTTTGACAATCTGCCGATACCGATTTTTCCCGATCCGATCTTTATGCAATGCATTAAGAGAAAAAAGGTAACAGATAACGGCTGGTCATCCAACGCGAGGAGTTCAGCTATCTTGGCTGTTATTGTTGGCCTTTTCTCTGTTCTGGGACAGTTTCTCTTTCCTTTTGAAAGTCTCTGAAAGTGTCGGTTGTTTCCGTGCCGTTACCTGAGTGGCCGCTGTGTACTCGCCGTGTTGTTGTTGGTATTTGTTTCTCAGGTAGCGTATTAGATTGGTCGTGTTGAACGTAGCTCTGTTCTTTCCACCACGCGGAACCTCCGCCTTGCAAACATTGCATCTGGCTGTTACACTGCCTTCGCTTTCAATTTTATAATACTTCCAAACTCCTGACATGTTCTCTGTCCCGACTCCCGAGTCACCAGCTGAACGTAGCCTCTCGTTAGCTTGCTGCTACTATTAGACACTGCGCCCGCTCTGTTGCTTTGAGAGGAATAAGCAACCAGGTCTGAAAACAAGCCCAAAAGAAGCAACACATACATGATGTTGTGTGATTTTAAACCAAAACTAAGGCTTCAGGATGACTTTAAGACGTGAACATGGTCATTTTTGTTTTGTAACATTAAATATTAATAATAAAAAAAAATTATAAAAAAAAAAAAAAATCCCGATCCCCGATTTTTTTCTTCCGATTCCGATCTTTTGAAAATCACGTGATCGGCTCTGATCCCCGATCACGTGATCGGATCGGGACATCTCTATTTGTAATGCTTATTGGAAAATGTATGGCATGGTAAACACTAAAAACATACACAGAGCCACAAGCATGCAAATCTTAGCATTTAGCTCAAAGCAATGCTGTGCCTTAGCAATTCACGATTGGTCTTCATATACAGTATATTTATTGTAATAACACTAATAATATCAATATTAATGCATACAAATGATAATTATTGCAGATTATAGATTATAAATAAATCATTTAGGGACAAGGGGGTGAGATTAAATAAATTGTACTTCTTCTCACTACTTTTCGAACACTAGATGTGGCATTGTTTATGTTGCTAATGCTGTTGTTGTTGTTGTTGTTGTTGTTGTAAATGTCATTTTTTTTGTTTTGATTTCTCTTACATGACTATGCACTGTAACATTTGTTTTGTTTTTGTAATTATTTATTATAATTGTTCGAAATAAATGTATCAATCAATCAATCAATATTTCAATTCTGTTGTACTACCCTCTCAAATCTCCTGGGACGGATTTCCGTGCAATAATAAGACAACACCAACCACACGACACAAGATGCCTAACCTCAGTGACGTGTGCAAAACCCACCCTGTTGTAAAACATTCATCCTCAATCCTCTCCCGTGATTTATCACCACTATAAGATGTTAGATGTCAACACTCAGTCATATATCTACGGGATGTCGGAGCCCTGAGGCAAAATAGATAGAGCGATGAATCTAATCTAACACGTCTGGGTTTATTATGCGATGGCTGCTGAAAGCCAGCAATAATGAAAAGCCCCAGCAGCACAGCATCAGAGGACTCCATGTATAGGACATAATGACCCTGTCACATATCTACATCCATTAGTTACTGTTACACGTCTTAATTTATACAATTTTAGAGCGACAGAATCCTGACATGAGCTAATTGTTTATCAGATTGATGTTTCTCTGTTTCATAAAACTTGCTCAAAGTCCTTTTGCTAACAAATCATGACCTTGCATCTAGAGAGCGGCCGTCTTTCGAGTTAACTACATATTAGGATTCAGGACGCTGCCAAACCTTTGCAAACAGAATTTAGATGCTGAACAGAATATTAAGCCATCTATCAAAAAAGCTAGCTGGCTCATATTAGCTATCTTATTTACAAGTTATTTTAAGTAAGTGACCTACTTTACAAGTTAGCTTAAGTTAGCTACCTACTTTACAAGTTAGCTTAAGTTAGCGATCTACTTTACAAGTAAGCTTAAGTTAGCTACCTACTTTACAAGTTAGCTTAAGTTAGCTACCTACTTTACAAGTTAAATTAAGTTAGCTACCTACTTTACAAGTTAGCTTAAGTTAGCTACCTACTTTACAAGTTAGCTTAAGTTAGCTACCTACTTTACAAGTTAGTTTAAGTTAGCTACCTACTTTACAAGTTAGTTTAAGTTAGCTAGCTACCTACTTTACAAGTTAGCTTAAGTTAGCTACCTACTTTACAAGTTAGTTTAAGTTAGCTACCTACTTTACAAGTTAGCTACCTACTTTACAAGTTAGCTTAAGTTAGCTACCTACTTTACAAGTTAGCTTATGTTAGCTACCTACTTTACAAGTTAGCTTAAGTTAGCTACCTACTTTACAAGTAAGCTTAAGTTAGCTACCTACTTTACAAGTTAGCTTAAGTTAGCTACCTACTTTACAAGTAAGCTTAAGTTAGCTACCTACTTTACAAGTTAGCTTAAGTAAGCTACCTACTTTACAAGTTAGCTTAAGTTAGCTACCTACTTTACAAGTTAGCTTAAGTAAGCTACCTACTTTACAAGTTAGCTTAAGTTAGCTACCTACTTTACAAGTAAGCTTAAGTTAGCTACCTACTTTACAAGTTAGCTTAAGTTAGCTACCTACTTTACAAGTAAGCTTAAGTTAGCTACCTACTTTACAAGTTAGCTTAAGTTAGCTACCTACTTTACAAGTTAGCTTAAGTTAGCTACCTACTTTACAAGTTAGCTTAAGTTAGCTACCTACTTTACAAGTTAGCTTAAGTTAGCTACCTACTTTACAAGTTAGCTTAAGTTAGCTACCTACTTTACAAGTTAGCTTAAGTTAGCTACCTACTTTACAAGTTAGTTTAAAGGTGACCTATCATGCTATATTTGAAACATATATTTTAGGGCCATACCTATATAAAGTATATAAATATATAATTTTTTTTCAAAATACCAAACAGATCCTGCATTTTAGCCATGCCTCATTTCGCTCGATTTGCTCTTTCCAGCCCTGTTTTTGCAGGGGGCTGATTCTGTGAGCTGCAGCTGACCACGCCTCCCTGCAGCTGACCACGCCCCCCTGCAGGAGAGGGGAGTGTGCAGTTCCTTTGGCATTAGGGCAGGGATATCTAGATACTTTCCAAGGTTTGAAATAATGAATTGTGCTACTTTTAAAGCAAGCAACGATGTTTTCAAATCTGTAATCAAAAAGCTCCTCAAAAACGCTATCGAAGCACTTCCTGCCGTTGCTACGTTAGTTCAAACGGTAACAACGGACTATTTTTCTTAGCGGATGCATGTACATTTAAATCAATACAACTATTTTTTAAATCAATAAAATAGTTTTCTAAATCCATAAAAGCATTTAAATTAATATTGGGAGTCATGTCGTTACTTTGTTGAGAATGTGGCCGTGTAATAAGTTGTTGCTGTACATTATCCCTCACATATGATTATATAGCGTCATTATTCATTTGTTTTTAAAGCAGGAGGCGCAACCGCTTGCCTCCGGAGGGAGAAAAAGAGCCACAGCGGAGAATAAACAGAAGGGCAACCATGGCAACCATGCAAGGGAAGTCTTCTTCGCTGTTTTTGTGGCAGACTACAGCGCCACTTACAGGCCTGGCATATGTACTACAGCGTCTCCAGCGCTTTCGAGCAGCAATGGCCGGCCGTGGCCCAACCTCTCATTCCCCTGATAGGTGGAGAGTTGACCAATAGCCGTCTGACGTCCTGATGTCAGTAAAGTGTTCAAATCTGGATCAGTCTGTATCAGATCCGTTGCAGCCCCTTTTTTAGAGATTTGGGTATGGAGGAAAATAGAGAGGGTTGTGCTTTCTGACACATTTTGCATGATAGGTCCCCTTTAAGTTAGCGATCTATTTTACAAGTTAGCTTAACTTAGCTACATACTTTACAAGTAAGCTTAAGTTAGCTACCTACTTTCAAGTTAGCTTAACTTAGTTACATACTTTACAAGTAAGCTTAAGTTAGCTACCTACTTTACAAGTTAGCCTGAGTTAGCTACCCACTTTACAAGTTAGCTTCCTACTTTAGAAGTTAGCCTGAGTTAGCTACCTACTTTACAAGTTAGCTTAACTTAGTAACATACTTTACAAGTAAGCTTAAGTTAGCTACCTACTTTACAAGTTAGCCTGAGTTAGCTACCCACTTTACAAGTTAGCTTCCTACTTTAGAAGTTAGCCTGAGTTAGCTACCTACTTTACAAGTTAGCTTAACTTAGTTACATACTTTACAAGTTAGCTTCCTACTTTACAAGTTAGCTTAAGTTAGCTTCCTACTTTACAAGTTAGCTTCCTACTTTACAAGTTAGCTTAAGTTAGCTTCCTACTTTACAAGTTAGCTTAAGTTAGCTTCCTACTTTACAAGTTAGCCTGAGTTAGCTACCCACTTTACAAGTTAGCTTCCTACTTTACAAGTTAGCCTGAGTTAGCTACCTACTTTACAAGTTAGCTTAACTTAGTTACATACTTTACAAGTAAGCTTAAGTTAGCTACCTACTTTACAAGTTAGCTTAACTTAGTTACATACTTTACAAGTAAGCTTAAGTTAGCTACCTACTTTACAAGTTAGCCTGAGTTAGCTACCCACTTTACAAGTTAGCTTCCTACTTTAGAAGTTAGCCTGAGTTAGCTACCTACTTTACAAGTTAGCTTAACTTAGTAACATACTTTACAAGTAAGCTTAAGTTAGCTACCTACTTTACAAGTTAGCCTGAGTTAGCTACCCACTTTACAAGTTAGCTTCCTACTTTAGAAGTTAGCCTGAGTTAGCTACCTACTTTACAAGTTAGCTTAACTTAGTTACATACTTTACAAGTTAGCTTCCTACTTTACAAGTTAGCTTAACTTAGTTACATACTTTACAAGTTAGCTTCCTACTTTACAAGTTAGCTTAAGTTAGCTTCCTACTTTACAAGTTAGCTTAAGTTAGCTTCCTACTTTACAAGTTAGCTTAAGATAGATCCTACTTTACAAGTTAGCTTCCTACTTTACAAGTTAGCTTAACTTAGTTACATACTTTACAAGTAAGCTTAAGTTAGCTACCTACTTTACAAGTTAGCCTGAGTTAGCTACCCACTTTACAAGTTAGCTTCCTACTTTAGAAGTTAGCCTGAGTTAGCTACCTACTTTACAAGTTAGCTTAACTTAGTAACATACTTTACAAGTAAGCTTAAGTTAGCTACCTACTTTACAAGTTAGCCTGAGTTAGCTACCCACTTTACAAGTTAGCTTCCTACTTTAGAAGTTAGCCTGAGTTAGCTACCTACTTTACAAGTTAGCTTAACTTAGTTACATACTTTACAAGTTAGCTTCCTACTTTACAAGTTAGCTTAACTTAGTTACATACTTTACAAGTTAGCTTCCTACTTTACAAGTTAGCTTAAGTTAGCTTCCTACTTTACAAGTTAGCTTAAGTTAGCTTCCTACTTTACAAGTTAGCTTAAGATAGATCCTACTTTACAAGTTAGCTTCCTACTTTACAAGTTAGCTTAAGTTAGCTTCCTACTTTACAAATTAGCTTAATAGCTACCTATTTTAAAAGTTAGCTACCTATCTAACAAGCTCTCTAGCCCACTCCATACTTAGTCACAGTCGTATTAAAAGGTATCTCAGTTTTGCTATAATCTATACCATCAATGTTTACAGTAAATAAGCAAATGCTACACAAGCCTCTGCTAATTAACACGATCAATATTCGTTTTCTTTTTCATGCAGACTCACTTTTGAGAAAACTCTGATATCGAGAGACTTCTGAAAGCAGTATTAGAACACGCCTAAACCCCGGGAGGTTGTTGAATTCACATTTATTCCATTAAATCTCCAGACGTGACCTTGTGAAGCTGCCTGTCGAGTTAAAATACCTACGGGAGTTATTGGGATTCAGGACACTGCCAACGCTTTGCAAAGAGAGAAGAGAGGAACAGAATGTTAACACCAAGCCTCGTAGCAACGCTGGAGTGTTAAAGCAAAACAAAATCCATTCTTGCTCATTTTCCATCGGCAGGTTTCTCTTCAGTAGTCAATGAATGCATTATTCAAATGACTTGAGTGTAAACAGGGCATTGACCTCCCTGCACTCTTATCATAACGCCTGGTGGAATAGACGCCAATCCGCAATTGAATTAATCCTTTTCCCCTCTTTCATTAGAAGAAAGAAATATTTTACCGCCCTCCAGGCTGTACTTTACGACATAATTAAACAGTGTTGTTAAGTTTGTCCAACACCTCCCACTGGCAAACCCTTTGGCTGATCCTCAAGCAGTGCATTATGCCTCGCTTCAGGATGTATATGAGTCACCGCAGCAGGAAAAGCAAAGTACAACATGTGACCTCGACATTATGAAGAGATCAAGGTGACCAAACAGCCTGTCTTAGTATTTACCTGCAGGTACATCATCATGTAAAAGGTGATGTCAGGGTGAATGTAAAACATGTGAGGCAGCACTAGCAGCATTGTGAAAACGACATTTCATTTGGGATTGCAGCTACAGTGCGTAATGTTTTCACAGCTTCATCCTCGGTCAGAGGCTGCAGGATGAGATACTGGCCCTACATCTCATATTAGCACATTTTAATTACTCTCTAGTGTCTCTTGGCTCTGCTATGGCAAATGGACTGTACTTATATAGCGCTTTATCCAGTCTTTACGACCCCTCAAAGCGCTTTACATGCTACATGTCATTCCCCCCACTCACACCCATTCATACAGAGCAGTGTATGTTACTCTAGGACCTGACATGCACACACATTCACACACCGGGAGCAACTCAGGGTTAAGTATCTTGCCCAAGGATACATCGACATGTTGACTGCATGGGATCGAACCCACAACCTTCTGGGTGAAAGACGACCACACCACAGTCGCCCTGTGGCACACTATCAAAGGTAGCGAAGCACACCGGCTGCTAGAACTCCAGACTAAAGCTCATGCTGAGTTAAAATGCAAAATAACTCTCACTGCAAGGGGAGACAAAGGTTTACAGAGTTTAAATGTATAACAAAAGAGACCCAAATAAATTACCTGTCAGTGCAATTGAGCTAGAAAACACAATGGTGGTGGTGGGGTTATGGTATGGACGACGAACACAGGCCACTCGATTCACAACATTACCCTACCCATACCCCTACCCCTACTCATACCCTACCCCTACCCATACCCTACCCCTACCCATACCCTACCCCTACTCATACCCTACCCCTACTCATACCTACCCTACCCCTACCCCTACCCCTCACACCAGATACTGACTGACGAGTAAAGGAAAGTAGCCTATATGTGACTTTAAGGTAGTTAAAGACATTTTATTCCACTCTACTCAACACAAACTGAGATAGCATTAGTGTGCTAAGCTAGTAGAAGGCTTTTCATCATGTATGGTATATGTTTGGTAACATTGAAGCAGGGCAGGATATCAGAGCTTGAAATACTTCTTATATAATATCTAATATTACCACCGATTCACACGAGAGAAGACGCACTAAACAGGTTGGTGAGTTGCTCAGGCTAACATCCCGCTTTCTAGTTTCATTCACACGGCCGTCTTCACACCACGATCAGAGCCGCGGCAGACTCCTCCCTCTCCGTCTGGCTCGCGTCTCCTCAGACAGTCAGGACAGAAACACCACACACAGAAACACCACACACAGAAACACCACACAGAAACACCACACAGAAACACCCATCCCTGCTTTCATTCTGTCCCGCACACTTTGATCCTCGTGGATAACAAAGCGCAGCTCCAGGAAACCCTCAGACATGCTGTGAATCCAATAAGGGAAATCCACCTGGGGATTAAACACGGACTCATTCACAAGTATTGTACAGGGAAACAAACCCCTCTTTTCTAGAGTATAGCTTTCACATTATACGTAAAAAAGTGCTTCTAAATATAAATAGGATGCAGGTACGTGTATGAATCATCACGGAGGAAGCCGATCCGCCGCTCGTGATACATCAGTGCCGTGCAATTGAAGCTCACACACCTGAAACGGTATACATGAGAGCCTCTAACATTATATCCGAAGGACACAATCACTTCTCTCTGATATAATATGTACTTTGGCCACGTGCCACACTTGTTCAAAATCACATTTTGAGTCAAGAACAAACCAAGGGTAATGCAAACACAACCGGGCCAAGCGAGGAGGCAAATTATTAAATGTTAAAAATGGATTTAAAATGGCATGCATGCTGCTCAGGGCCAGTTTGCACGTGCATACAAGCCTTAGATAGTTAGGTGTCATTTAGCTGGGAAAGTTCTGCAGCAGTGAGAATACATAGCCTTCATCAGGAAAGTAATAAATTAAGGTCTAAGAGATTACATGATGGCATATGGCATT
>JAMFTG010002765.1:0-13733 GCA_023974075.1 Chaenocephalus aceratus
TATGTGTATATATATATATATATATATATACACACACATATATGTATATGTGTATATATATATGTATGTATATATATATATGTATATGTATATGTGTATATGTATATGTATATATATATATATGTTGTAATGGAAACTTCTGTGTAGCAATTCAGTGGGAGTCACCGACTCAGGAAGGAGACAGGGTAGAGCAGGAGCTTCGATGTCAAACACTGGAGGTTTATTGGAGTTACGGCCGGAGAGATTCACATCACAAATCACACAGTCACGGTCTGACTGCACGGGTGGTTGCCACGTCAATTCTGGAGCGCCTCTCTCTCGGTAGCCCATTTAACTGGTTTCACAGAGAGTAATCAACATATTTAGATAAGATAGTTTAACCAGTTGGGCACACTGAGTCACTTGCGTCCGTCACTTATGGCCTCGAAGATGTCATACCCTGGAGTCCACAAACAACAAAGAAGGAAGTGTCCCAGTGCACCCACAACAACAGACCATCTGTGACCTAGTGTTGACCGGTCACAGAATGGGAACAATAACATTATGGCTCAAGCAGCCTATGTCCTTAAAGGAGATAAACAAACGTCAGGGTTGGTCCTGTAAGTCATATCTAGGAGTCTAGGTCAATAATTTCCCTAACACAATCCAGATAGTCCTACACACTTTTAACGCAAGGGTTGATTTAGAAATGAGTAAAATGTATCCTCTGCTAAGGAATTAAAATAAAATTCCAAGAATTCAATCTGAAGCAAAAATTAAATGTTCAGTTTTAGCTTAATACTTACAGTTCACCTGATGAACAAAAGACATACTGAAAAGTCATTTTCTACCCGTTTGACATACTATACAATGTAAAAATATGCAACAAAAAAGTCATAGTATGTTGAAAATATAAGAAAAACGACAAGGTATGTCATAACAATTTCGAAATAAGGCGTAGTATAGTATACTACGGAACAAATTAAAAACAAACAAACATCGAAATAAGGCTCATTATAGTATGTCGAAATAAGGCTGGAAACGACAATATACGTGTAAAAAAAAAAAAAATGACGAAAATATGAGAAACACTTCCAAGTATAGTATGTCAAATGTTGCAAAACAAAATGACAGTGTTTTGTCAAAATAAGGCGTACTTATCATCTTTCAAAAATAATTTGTTTAGGAGGCGTTGACAGATATGCGACAAAGACAGCATTTTTAAGAAGACAGCTTTATTAAATTCTAAAATTATCAATTTAAAAATTATACTTCCTTCAAATATGGGCAGCATTAAGTTTTGTCTGCAAGGATTGTCGAACTCCTGTGAACAGAAAACATTACAATTGTGAGATACTACACTTAAAATGGGAGATTTGTATATGTATGGGTTAAAGCTCTCACCTTTATTCAGCGTTGGCCAGATATATCGGTAATTAGCGTTGGCCGGATATCGAAACCTAGTGTTGGTCGGATACCGAAACCTAGTCACTTTGACATAGCGAGAAGGAGGGTGGAGGGCAGGCTTGTATGATCCTGTAGCTCGTCTTGTGGCAGCAAGTGTGGTTGTAGCAAGTGTAGTTGTAAGAGCTGAAGTGGGCTGGATTGTGGTCACTCTGCAGACCTGGCATTCAAAAAGAGAAATGCTTAAAATCGAATATGGGGAGTAATACCTGGTCACCTTGAGAAAGTGAACAAACTACTTTACCTGCTGCAGGATGTGTGGTATGGAGGAGGCTGCCGATTCCAACTGCATCGGACTCAAATCTGTGCGTTGAGAAGAGTCGATGGAGACCAGAGAGAGGATAGGTACACTGCATTGTCACCCTGCAAGAAAAGGCACATTCACCCACACATCAGATAGCAATTTCTGCCTTTAAAACAAATCAGACTAAAAAAGGGATACTTACCTTTCCTTAGCATTATCGGAAACAACCTGGCTAGGTCTGAGGAGCTTCTTGCTATAGAAAATCTCATTTTCATAGGTCACATTTTCACTGTTGAGCTGTAGGCAAAAGATGCAAACGGTGAAACATTTAGTTTACGACATTCAGACGTTCCTTTTGTTGCCAGTGTCAAAGATAAAGATATAGCAGCGGTACCTTGACTGTGGATCCACAGCTGTTGAGAGAGAAAGAGAACAGAGCCCTGCTGCCGTCTGTCTCTTTGGGGCCACAGTATTTGTCTCTCAGGTTGGTTCTAGCAGGATTGCCTCCATTTGGGATGGCCAGAGCCAAGTCAGCCACCACAGTCATCCTCCCATCAGTCGAACACACTGGAGAGAAGACCATCGAGTTATCCTCAATTCAGCTAAATCTTACAGATCTTAAAATAAAAAGACGCATGTTCTTACTAATGAGTTCTGTGGGAGAGAACGGACAAGTCTTGATAGTCGATCCCTGGACCTCTGATGTTTCAAGATCCCGCATGATGATTTCAAAAGTGCCAAAGAATCCCTTCAAGGATACGTTCTATAAAAACATATGCAGTTTAGTCATTGATCAATACATCGGTCAAATAAAGAGCATTTGCTGCCACTCAGTCTCATCTCACCTTGTACTCGTAGCCGCGAGAGAAGAGCGGCACCTCGAGCAGCAGACTGTTGCTATCGTTGATCATGGTGTAGCCGTGCTGGTCTGCCAGCTCTGATGTCAGCAGGTCTGAGTCGATAGTGATCTCCCACAGGTAGTCAAAAGGCCGGTGGTCCAGCTTGAAGCTGATGCCAGACTCCGTGCAGACCGCATCAAATTGCGGAGGAGCTGTTACAAGAAAATTGGTTAATCTGCTAGCCGCCATTACAAAAAGAGGATTAAAAAAAGACTTTTAACGGTATGGACTTACAGACATCTGTGACCAATGCTACAACAGATTCCATGTGGTAATAAAGGTCCTTTTCAGGCAAAACTGTCAGTGTGTAGTTGATGTTGAGTATATAATGAAGAGCATCTGTTTTAGAGAACTAGGAGACATAATACAATTCATTATGACTGAGCTCATGTCATGCTGTAAAACTTGAGTTATCCCTTAAAAAAAACACCTTACCTGTTGCAGGACGACAGGGTCTTCAAAAGGCACCTTCAGTTTGTAGCCATGAGTGTTGTTGGGATGAACAACTTTTGTGATAATGAAACTGCTTACGCTTAAGGGCACTGTAAATTCTTGTCCATTCAAATGAACAGCAGCCAACTGTACGTCTTCAGGGACGTCTCCGAGGTACACCGTGAACATGTTTTCTTCAAGAACAGTTTGGTTTTCAGCAAAGATGGGGCTTGGCAGCAGGGGAGTGGCCAAAGTCCTGAGGGAGCGGATCCTGGTTTCTACACGATCCTCATCCACCAGGATTTGTTCCAAGTAGAGATGATAGACATAAAACTCGTAGAGATCGTCCTCCAGAGCACTCTGAAGAAAATACATATCGTTTGTTAAGAAAAGTAAAGTACAAATGTTGTTCGGATCCAGTTAGTAAGAGTTAATGTTTTCTCTTTTGAGTATCTGGAATATCCAACATTAAAAGATGATCTTGAACCTTTGAGAACTATGAGTTTTATTGAGACCATGAATTCATCTGCTTACTTTAATTTAGCCTACAAACCCCAGTGTGTATCTATGCTCTTAGGTTTTTGATTTCTGACCTTCCTGTATCGTCCTTCAGCATTTTCGGGAATGCAGATCTGGATTGTGTTGTTCTGCTTCCCCACAATGTAGCCCCTCTCCTCTGCAACTGGCTGCGCAACAAGTTGACCCTTGAGACCAACGTTGATTTGTTGGCCATCTAGATTTGGGTACAGCATCTCAGGAGTCTCCCACAGCATGTAGCCGCTTTCATTATACAAGCCTTCATCTGTCAAGAGTACATCAGATTCATAGCTTTACTTTTCCAGCAAGTGGAAAATAATCCACAGCATAAAAAAAAAAAATAGAAGGTGTTTAAATACTGACCCATGGAGCAAGCAGCCACAAGGTCAACCATGAGGACAACCCAGCTTTGTCTGGAGAATATAGTTGCATGTACTGTTTCTACTGGAACACCATTGACCTGGAGAGAGCGCTACATGAGAAACTCTTATGCTCAGATTTACAAAATAGGCATTATTAACCAATGGTTTACCTCCGTGCTGAATGACTCGGGTTGTCCATACGGAGCACGAAATACCAGCCTTCCTTCAGTCAAGAGAAACACATATCCCTGCTTACGAGCGTCTGAGATGTTTATTGGCGGCAACTGCTCGTCATCCGTCTGAAACATCACCTGCCAGTCTGAAGTGGTGGACCTATGAGCCTGGATAGAGATTTTAAAGGTCCTCTATTATACCGTTTTACATCAATATATTATAGGTCTCTGAATCTGTGTCTTACTTTAGATGAAAATAAGGAGCCACTGACCCTCAGAGATATTTGGTTAAAAAGAACAAAATGGTGCTCTAGGAGGAGATTCAGGTGATAAGGTGTGGGGGGGGGGGGGGGTACTTGGTGGTGATGGCTAATGGTTACACAAGCTAATAAATCATTTTGACATGAGTGTTTATTCATAGTATTTATATAAATGGATCAGGACAAAAAGTGAGCGAATATTATTCCCTGAAACTTTCAGTATCTGTTTACACAGAGGGGACACATGTTTATGTATAAAAGACATGACAACATTTATTTAGCATATTAGGTGACCCTTAAGCCTTAAAACGGAGAGAGAAAAAAAAAAAAGGGAATTCTCCACAGAAATAAATTAAACTTACAGGTTTGAGAGAATTCCAGTCATCCTTCTTTGTTCCAGAGGGACAGGTGACTTCACTCCTCACAGACACCTGGAAAGAAGTCATGATTAGTCACCATCTGAAATACGCCATAATAAGATATACAACCTCAGATGTAAACCCGCTTACCTCCATGTAGTTGGTCTCACAGGTAACCTCTCTGGGAGACCAGGGGACAGATGGAGAACAGGTCTTGTCTAGCAAGGGATAAGTCACCTCCTTTCCTTCTTGTGTCACATTTAGGTTAAAGTTGAATGTGAACATTTCATCATCCTAAAAATCAAGCAGAAAATTACAGGATGCCTAGCCTGCACAGTAAAATACATTTTCAATGCAATTTGTACACACTTTGTTCTGAGTTTGACAGCTGAAGTAAGAGGCCCGGAGCTCCACATGGCCTGGTAGAGGGTGAACATTGATACTGTAGCCACACTGTGCCGCATACTGCTGAGTGATGGCGTACGCACCGGTCTCATCTGGAAGAAAAATAAAAATGATTGATGATCTCAATATTAACTCCCAACATCCTGAAAGTACAGGTATACTGGTAAACAAACAGTGAATAATAAACTATTAAGGTCATGTTTTTCCTAAAGGTAAAATGATGGTTCAATCAATTCAAGATGCTTGATGAACGGGCACTGCTCATGTGGAAGAAGTTCCTAAAATATTCTGTGTTGGCCTAGCACGATAAAGTTTTCCAGAACTTACCAACTGCCTCAAAGTGAGGTTCGTCCCCAGTGAAAGAGAGATCGACAGCTATCATGAAGTAACGATCATGACACTCCATACGAAGCACTCCTATGTGCACAAACAAGATTAGGTCAACATATGAACAACATTAAATACATGTCAATGGGTTGTTATTTTACTTACCATCTGGAATGACAGCAGTCTCTGCTCTTGACCACAGAAGTAAAGCGACACTGAAACAAGAGCAGAATGTCTATGAATATACAAAAAAAAAGACAAAATGAGTGGTCCAGGCCTATATTTGACCATAAAAACAACTTACCCAATGCAAAACCCCAAAGCCATAGCCACTGATGTGTCTGCAGTGTCTAAAGCTAGCTTAGCCGCTAGCAAAACTACACTTGCTAACCAAAACAAGCTTAAGTGTAACACCTGCTTGTTATATCCTGGCCAAACTAGTCCTTTCTTCTACTGTCTCCAACAACAGCTTTTATATTCTTTTTTCACCCATGAGGTTGAGGGCATGGCCCTGCCCAATCACAGGTTGGCAGGGGCATGACGTGAGCCTTGTCTGATTGGTCAATCACTCCATTTTTTTCACCAAGGGAAGCCAATTTCGGCTGGCCTCCTCTCGCAACAGAGAGTGCAATCTACTGTTTCACCATAACATCTAGAGGGGCGCTGTTTCACTCTTTGTAAACTACTCAATGAGAATGGGGGAGAGACGGGCCGGGCAGCAACACACAACAAAGAATTTCCGAAACTAAACAAAGTGTTTTTATTTATTTATTAAAATTATAACTACAATCCGAAAAAAACAGGGGAAGCCTGGCTTCCCTTACTGCGGTCAAGCCAGCCTCCACTTGGGAAAACACAGTCAAGCCAGCCCGCACGTGATATTGGGGTGCGCGAATATTAGAAGCATTACGGTAAAATCCCAGCGCTTACTCGGTCAATAACAAAAGCACCTATAAAAACAAACCAAACATATTAAATTAAGAAATATGTACTATATAATGTGATCAATAATTATTTAAAACAAACTACGTATAACTACCACGAGTAAATGTAAAATGTAAGGAATTTCAAAATAAAAGTCCTTTGAAATCTCATATTGAAATCTCATATATGAGCTATCAGCCCTGTGTTTAGATAAGAATAAAACGAAATCTCTCCCTGATGCAAGACTCATCTCACTGCAGGGTGATAGAAGGACACCCCATCTACTCACCCAGAAAAATCAGGACATTCTGATGTGGAGTTTCAAAATAAAAGACCTTTGAAATCCCATATATGAGCTATCAGCCCTGTGTTTAGATAAGAATAAACGAAATCTCTCCCTGATGCAAGACTCATCTCACTGCAGGGTGATAGAAGGACTCCCCATCTACTCACCCAGAAAAAATCAGGACATTCTGATGTGGAGTTTCAAAATAAAAGACCTTTGAAATCCCATATATGAGCTATCAGCCCTGTGTTTAGATAAGAATAAAACGAAATCTCTCCCTGATGCAAGACTCATCTCACTGCAGGGTGATAGAAGGTCACCCCATCTACTCACCCAGAAAAAATCAGGACATTCTGATGTGGAGTTTCAAAATAAAAGACCTTTGAAATCCCATATATGAGCTATCAGCCCTGTGTTTAGATAAGAATAAAACAAAATCTCTCCCTGATGCAAGACTCATCTCACTGCAGGGTGATAGAAGGACAGCCCATCTACTCACCCAGAAAAAATCAGGACATTCTGATGTGGAGTTTCAAAATAAAAGACCTTTGAAATCCCATATATCAGAATGTCCTGATTTTTTCTGGGTGAGTAGATGGGCTGTCCTTCTATCACCCTGCAGTGAGATGAGTCTTGCATCAGGGAGAGATTTTGTTTTATTCTTATCTAAACACAGGGCTGATAGCTCATATATGGGATTTCAAAGGTCTTTTATTTTGAAACTCCACATCAGAATGTCCTGATTTTTTCTGGGTGAGTAGATGGGGTGTCCTTCTATCACCCTGCAGTGAGATGAGTCTTGCATCAGGGAGAGATTTCGTTTTATTCTTATCTAAACACAGGGCTGATAGCTCATATATGAGATTTCAATATGAGATTTCAAAGGACTTTTATTTTGAAACTCCTTAGATTTTACATTTACTCGTGGTAGTTATACGTAGTTTGTTTTAAATAATTATTGATCACATTATATAGTACATATTTCTTAATTTAATATGTTTGGTTTGTTTTTATAGGTGCTTTTGTTATTGACCGAGTAAAGCGCTGGGATTTTACCGTAATGCTTCTAATATTCGCGCACCCCAATATCACGTGCGGGCTGGCTTGACTGTGTTTTCCCAAGTGGAGGCTGGCTTGACCGCAGTCTTCCCTTGGCCTCCAGGAGAAAACGCCACTGCAAGTGAAGGAGTTCAAGTATCTCGGGTCTTGTTCTCGAGTGAGGGAACAATGGAGCGTGAGATGGGCCACCGCGGTGAATTTAGTTTTAGGTTGGATATTCGACGGACATTCGCGGACCCGCCAGCAGCGTCAGTTTAACAGGGAGATCTTCTCCGCGAAACGAGGATTTCACTTAGGGACCATCAACAAATAACTTTTACAATTAGACAAGAAAAATGTTCTTTTTAATAAATCGACAGCTTCTCGATCGTGTAAATGTGAAGCAAATTCACTCTAGAGCATACATTTATTGAACACACCTCTTTTTATTGCATTTTAATACTTTAAATACGTTTTATTAATATTTTTGATGGAACAATTTGCTTATTTCTTCAATACCTTCCAGGTCATGTGACCTAATGACTCAACATCAATGCTGGGTCAAAGAACTAAACTTGCTGCATAGGACACACCTCTTTTTATTGTATTTTAACACTAACTATTTTTATATTAATATTTTGATGGAAAAAGGTGCTTATTTCTTCAATACCTTCCAGGTAATGTGGACCGATTCACTCAAAATCAATGTTGGGTCAAAGAACTACACTGGCTGCATAGGACACACCTCTTTGTATTGCATTTTAACACTCTAAATATTTTTATATTAATATTTTGATGGAAAAATTTGCTTATTTCTTCAATACCTTCCAGGTCATGTGACCGATTCACTCAAAATCAATGTTGGTTAAAATAACTACATTGGCTGCATAGGACACACCTCTTTTTATTGCATTTTAATACTTTAAATATTTTATATTAATATTTTGATGGAAAAATTAGCTTATTTCTTCAATACCTTCCAGGTCATGTGACCAATTCACTCAAAATCAATGCTGGGTCAAATAACTACACTGGCTGCATATGACACACCTCTTTTTATTGCATTGTAACACTCTAAATATTTTATATTAATATTTTGATGGAAAAAATGAGCTTATTTCTTCAATACCTTCCAGGTCATGTGACTGATTCGCTCAAAATCAATGTTGGGTCAAAGAACTACACTGGCTGAATAGGACACACACTTTTTATTGCATTTAAACACTCTAAATATTTACACACATTGTATGCATTTAACCTCAGTCCCTTTTAGAGTTTCACTAAATTACATTAAACAGGCTGCTATCAGGAACAGAAACTGTAATTGCCAGTTTAAAGTCTGATTTGGAAATATAGTTTCTGTTATAAGTTTGTAAGCTGTATTTACATTTTCATCTTCATATTCTCCCCCTACAACATGCACCTAATCATCTTGGGTTATAATACTTCATGTCCTTTGTCCTTCACCTCACTCTTTACCAATTTAGTCCATGCTTTACTTTCTGACAATATTTACTTATTCCATTGTTACAATTAAAATGCTGGAGAACAATTTACACACTTTGAACATAGTAAGTCTTAGAGAAACTCACATTTCCCTGTGCGTCTTTTTCCTGTTGGTCCACTTTTCTTTTCTTCACCTTTGTGGCAGGTGGGCTCTTGGGGTTGGGTAGTGTTTTTGGTGGATTGAAGTACTTGGACTTGGACTTGGTGTGACCAGCAGAACTTTCCCGCTTGTTCCACTGTTCCTCGTGGTCATCATCTGGCCTGCTAGTTTGTCCAAAGTTTTTGTCCAGAATATGCATTGGCAGATTGTGTTGCTCGATGTGCTCTATATATCTTCCTTGTATTGAGGCATACATTTTGGAGACGAACTCAGCTGGTCTCAAGTACTTTTTTTTTTTAAAAAGGATGGAGTGTTTGACCCAAACCAGAGCTCAACATGGCAGTTGGTATCCCTGGTTTTATGACTTCCATCTTTTTTAGAGGTACCTTTTCTATGTCGCGACAGATTCCCAAGCAACAAACCACTCCACAATGGGAAGATCCCCATGTAGTTTTTTAACAGTGCATCAATGACACCAGGACAGAGGTAGTGGTTTTTTTACATGAACAGCATCGTCAGAGAGAATGTCACTCTCTGCTTGGTCCCGCCTGACTTGAAAAGCTTGTGTAAAAGGGGACTTTCCAATAATGCTATGAGCATTTGTTTCCATTTTGCTATCCTCCTCTCCCATTACATGTCCACTTTCCTCCAGTTTCAAGTCCCGAGTTTGCAAAATGCACTCGTCGAGGTACATTTAGCTCTGTTTCACCGAATGAGTGTACTCCTCTGCATCAAAAAAACACACACATATGATAAAAAAACATCAAGGGCTTCCTGCATACTTGTGCAGTTCAGGATGTATGCAAAACAGAATGTTGCATATTCCTGTGTGCCTCTGTCTACAGTTTTTTTTTCAAATGCTTGTGACACAGCCTTCATGATATGAGCAGAGCACAGATGCAGCACAGTGAAGTTAGGAACCAGTTCAGTTTATCCAGACACTATCTCAAATGCTCTGTCAAGGTACACTGACATATTTTCCCTGTTAAAAGACAGAAGCACACTGTTTATCAGAGCCCAACTATAATCTGTCTCAACCTGTGCTATCTTTCTTTTTGTTATGTAAGACAACGTTCTTTTAAATTCCATGAGCCAATGGGAAATAGATGGAATGGAATGGCTGTTGGTGATCAGTTCTGTGACAGGCAAGGGAGGCTTATCCTTACCCATTCCGGGGAAAAACCAAAGCATAATACAAGACCCGCTTATTTTGATCAGGAATTTTCTGTATCACGCTGCCTGTGGCATCAAGGTAGAGAGTCGTAGGTGTTGGCTTTTTCAAGTGCTCAGTCAATATCTTTATTCCAGCATCTGTTTATAAATGTACAGCAAACGGATCAATTGTAGGTGCTGAAGATAGCCTTTTGATGATGCATGACTGCTGCTCTCTTTGATTATGTTTTGATTCAACATGAGTTCAAGCATCATGTCATCGTGGAGCCTTGCACTTTTCTTCACTTCAGAGGATATTTTCTTTAACACGTCTTTGGTGAGACTTCTGTTTATGTTACCAGCCATTATTTCCTCTACTGGTGTCTGTCTTAACATAGTGTAAAATAATTGCTGACACCACTGGTTAAGGCTTTGGAAATGGTTCCTCTTCTTGTGTATTTTCCTAACCCTAACCCAACATTGATTTTGAGCGAATCGGTCACATGACCTGGAAGGTATTAAAGAAATAGGCTCATTTTTCCATCAAAAATATTAATATAAAATATGTAAAGTATTAAAATTCAATAAAAGGAGGTGTGTCCTATGCAGCCAGTGTAGTTCTTTGACCCAGCATTGATTTGAGTCATTAGGTCACATGACCTGGAAGGTATTGAAGAAATAGGCTCATTTTTCCATAAACATATTAATATAAAATATTTAAAGTATTAAAATGCAATACAAATAGGTGTGTCCTATGCAGCCAGTGTAGTTCTTTGACCCAGCATTGATTTTGAGTGAATCGGTCACATGACCTGGAAGGTATTGAAGAAATAAGCTAATTTTTCCATAAAAAATATTAATATAACAATATTTAGAGTGTTAAAATGCAATAAAAGAGGTGTGTCCCATTCAGCCAGTGTAGTTCTTTGACCCAGCATTGATTTTGAGTGAATCAGTCACATGACCTGGAAGGTATTGAAGAAATAAGCTAATTCTTCCATCAAAATATTAATATAAAAATATTTAGAGTGTTAATATGCAATAAAAAGAGGTGTGTCCTATTCAGCCAGTGTAGTTCTTTGACCAGCACTGATTTTGAGTGAATCGGTCACATGACCTGGAAGGTATTGAAGAAATAAGCTCATTTTTTCCATCAAAAATAATAATAAAACTTATTTAAAGTATTACAATGCAATAAAAAGAGGTTTGTTCAACAAATGCATGCTCTAGCGTGGATTTTCTTCACATTCACTCGATCGGGAAGCTGTCGATTTATTAAAAGAAAAAATGTCTTGTGTATTGAAAATTCAATTTGTTGATGGTCCCTAAGTGAAAGCCTTGTTTCGCGGAGAACATCTCCCCGTCGTAATACAGCCAGCAGCAGGGGAAACTGACGCTGCTGGCGGGTCCGCGAAGTCCGTCGAATATCCAACCTAAAACTAAATTCACCGCGGTAAATGGGCCGGAGAATCGGAGCAGCGTGTGCGGTACTGCAGTCGCTTTACCGCACCGTTTACCGCACCGTTGTGACTTAGCCCACAAGTCCAGACAAGAACCTCAATTTGTGCATTTTATTCCAATAATATAGTACGAAACAGGTTTCCTATACCTCTTTTCCTTAAGCCTTTCCCTTGTGTGGCTTGAAACACCCTGGTAAAAAACCGTTTGCCTACTAGTGCTCTGGCTCCCACCACCCACCTGTCTCCAATATACAATTACACCAGGTGCTCTAATCACCCAGTGCCCAAAACATGCCTTATGTTTTGTTGAATGAATAAATGTTAAACTATTAAATAATATAAAGAGATGTATACTGTATATAGCTCCAACAGTCAATATGACTGACGCCCACACTTATGCAGTGCAGAGGTAGTAATGTTAATTCATCCTTTAATATTAATTCCTGATGGATATAAGAGGGATACATTAGCAAACATCTGTATATCTAGCCTATATATAATGTTTCGTTTTTTGTTTGTCATGTAACATTAACATTTTGACCTTCAGTTTAGGATGTAAAGGTATCTATTTAATATTTTATTTAAAGATAGACATTTATAATATGTTATAAATGTCTATTTTGTTATATAATATAACATATAACATTTGACATAATAACAGGCATGATTATTACACCCTCATTCAGAGTGCCTATAAATGTATACATTTTTTACAGTGCATATTTTGGCTTTTTGGGGACCATCGCACATGTGTGTAAGTAACTGTATAATCTGCAACAACTGTCAGGTGGTGTTATTGATTATCTTTGCAAAAGAGCCCCCACCGATATTGATTTTGAAAAATATCTTTTAATTGAAATATGGGAGCAAAACAAAAGGGTAGAATTGATCATACCATATTATGTTATTATTGCAAACTGTTTTTATTATATGTGTTGCTTTAAACTTTATATATATATGTGTGTGTGTGTGTGTGTGTGTGTGTGTGTGGTTGTGTGTGTGTGTGTTTGTGTACAAATGAATTAATATAAAGTGTATATATGTGAGTGTGTGTATATGAATGAATACATATGGTGTATACATGAATAAATACATGTGTGAGTACATATAAGTGTGTTGTTTATATATATATATATGCTTATAAATGAATAAATGTGTGTATATATATATATATATAAAATAGTATCATTAAATAATGCTGTCATATAAATGAAGTACACAGTAATAGTCAAGGTTATATTCAATATTCTGCACTTACACCAGCTGATAAGATATTTAAAACGTCTTTTGTTGGTCTTGAAAACAACATTTGAGGATGCACACAGGCTATTTATAGATGATAAAACACCAGTAATACAATATCAGGACTCTTCGATATGGCTTTGATTGCAGGATCGTTTACTTTCCAAATCCTTTGGAAAGACAAAAAACAACTATTCAATATCCTGCTTTACCGCGACAACTGCCGAAGAAGAAGTCTATGACGCTATCGCGTAGAGAGCTACGTCGATCCTTGCGTAATGCGGAAGTAGGCGTGGTTAAAATCTAAACTGGGTTGGGTTTTCTCCGCACGCAGGGTGGCTGGTGTCTCCATAAAGTGAGATGTTCATCCGGAGGGACTCGGAGTTGAACCGCTCCTCCTTCGCGTCGAAAGGAGCCAGTTGAGGTGGTTCGGGTATCTTAGTTAGGATGCCACCTGGGAGCCTCCCTAGGGAGGTGTTCCAGGCACGTCCAGGCTGGGAAGAGAGTGAGACCAAGGGGTAGACTCGGACCAGGTGGAGGGATTATATCTCTTCGCTGCCTGGAGCGCCTTGGGATCCCCCAGT